>PVHP010024471.1:0-26390 GCA_004024765.1 Zapus hudsonius | reverse complement strand
CCCTCTTCCCCATCCCCGATCAGCTGGATATCCTCCTCCTTGGGTAGTCTGGATCAGTCCTTGGGGCAGGGGACCATGGGTAGCCCAAGAGACAGACTGGTTCTGCCTGCCTCAGAGTGTTGCTACTAAAGGCGGCCATGACTTTGGGTTTTCTCCCCCACCAAGGCTCTCACAATCACCCCCTCTTTTGCTCATTTCCTTGAGTCGTGGTGGGTGAGTATTAAGGCTGTTTTATTGTTGAGATCTTAGGGGTCTCTGTACTTCTGATTTAGGTTTTGTTGAAAATCATTGGTGTCTGTCTCCTTGGTTTATCCTTTGTTGGCCGATTGGCTGTGGCCCTGAGTCACTTGTTCATCTCATCATTCTCTGTGGGGTTCCATAAGGATCCTCCATAGTATGCCAGGGATGGCTCATGAGATAGCCTACTTCTGATGGTAAAATATGCTTGGGTAGAGCCACTTGCTCTGATCAGTGGTTCATAGCTTCTCTGCAAAGCCTTCCACTGTATTATGGTAAATTTTCAAACCTTTTCTGAGAGTAAGATCAGTATAGATTAAATGAGACACACATTGCTAATTTGGCAAGATTCTATTGGGTATAGCCTCTCTAAAAGTCTCTGGTAATGGGAATTTCCACTTGGAGCCTGGGTTCTTGGTCCCCATAAGATTTTGCCCTGGATCCCAATTCAGTTTAGAGTTCCTTGTCACTGAGTGGATCTCCTAGCCAATTTGAAAGCCATTGATTACACCCCCTGCCCCGTTTTGGTGTACTTCTCGACTTGCTGATCTCTACCATAAAGCAGTGTGCTCAGCATTCTCATGACATCAGTCTGAATTAAATATCAGTGGTCTCTGCTTTCTCCAAATATTATTGATCAGTTTCTTCTGGCAGCTTATGTAGTGCTTTCCAGCACTACACATACTAGCATCTGGGAGCGGGTTACTATTCTGGATCTTGCAAGGTCTCTCAGTGTTGTGCAATGACTTTCTGTGGTTTCTTCAGCAATAGGATCTTACCTTTGGCCTGTGGTGGGTATTCAAGAGCTTTGACAGAAGCCTGTCTTGTTTTGGGGACCTTTAGGGTCTCTTTGATTGACAGCTCAGTGTGGGAAGGAACCGATGACTGGGACAGGGAGTTACAGGTCTGCTTAATTTTTCATGGGGTTAGGCTTCTCCCAATTCTCTTCATGGCCCCACTTACCAAGTGATGCCCACAACTTCCTTGAGAGCTTACTGTATGAAAGTAAGGATTTTGTGGTTTCGATTCATTATTGGTTTAGCTAATAAGTCCCTCTCCATCCCCCCCCATTCCTCCCATCTCTTTTCACAGTCTCTCAATTCTTCTGTGGGATAAAGAAGAGACCTATCACCACAGCAAGTCAGATAACCTAGGAAAGGTTAAGGAGACAGACACCAATGAAATCCAACACAACCCAAAGCAGAAGTCCAGAGACACTTAAGATCTCAACAATAAAGCAGACTTAAAACTCACCCACCATGACTCAGGGAACTGAGTGGAAGAGGGGGTAGAAAGAATGTAAGAACCATGGTGGGGGAGAATATCCAGGGACATTGCACCCCACAGCAACAACACACAAATTGTGGGTGGGGCAATGGGCTACCTCTTGTACAATTCATAACCCCTACTCCATGGACTGATTCAGTATGCCCAAAGAGGAGGATACCCAGTGGATTGGGGACAGGGAGAAGGGAAATAGGGGTATTACCATAAGATTTGCTCATACAATGTATCTAATTATGGATAATAAAGATATTAATAAAGAAGTAAGTCTAAAAAAAATCTTGTCTGCATCTACCTTGTCTTCCTATTTGAACTCTGCCTTGGCCCTGTTGCATCTTCTCTATGCTTTCTGACTCCTAACCACAGAAAACATATTCCTCTAAACAGACTTATGGCAGGGTTTATTGGGGAAGAAAACTCCTGGTTCATGAACAGATTGTGTCATTGGTCTGGGGGAGGAAATAATATAAGGAGTATGGGGTTTTTTTTGTTGTTGTTTGGTTTTTTTTTTTTTTTGAGGTAGGGTCTCACTGTAGCCCAGGCTGACCTGGAATGTGCCCTGTCATTCCAGGCTGGTTTCAAATTCACACCAATCCTCCTACCTCTGCCTCCTCAGTGCTGGGATTAAATGCTTGCATCACCATGCTTGGCAAGGAGTATGTTTTTGAAAGCGTTGGCTCATAGATTATCTTCACCAGCAAAGGAAAATTTAGTATTGATTCTTATAGATAGTAAAGACTAAGTGTCTATCTATGGTGTATAATGTACTTGATAGTAGTTAAGACTTAAAATAATAACATTATCAAGAGATGCAAAACATGAGTAATATTCAGCTTTATGCTGCATTCATTTTTAGAGCCGAAGTATCTTTAGCATATATTCTCAAAATTGTAAGAAACATAAGTGTGCTGTGATGTACGGTGACAGCAGGTCCATTAGTTGATTGCTTCACTCAGATGAATATTGGTGATAATTATCCATTTGTGCCCTAGCTTCCCTCTGAGAAATAGAGATGATTATAGTACCTGCTTCAAAGAGTCGAGGACGAAAGGATAAAGTGCTGGGATTGTGCCCACTTTATTATGGGCACCTTCATGTTAGCTATCACAGAAGTGAGCTCGAAGTTTACTTCCTATTCTGATTATTATTCCAGTAGTCTGAATTTATTAACAAATACATTGTCATTTTATGACTCCTAGGAATAATTCTGCAAGTTCAAGAGTTCTGTTGTAGATTAATTTGTTAGCAATGCTGAAAACGTTCACTCTTTAGTGTAAACTTGTAAAGTAACATCGACTTCACCACTTAACTCTGCAACTTGGTTAAGTATTGTTTAGCTTTTCAGTCGGGAAAAGCTATCTATTCCCTTTTGAGAGAAGCATATTTATCTCATTTTCAAATTGGTACTGAATCACTCTTTGGCACACACAATTTTATCTTTAGAATCTGTTTTGCAGATGTGGAGTCTGTTGCTTTAAAATTTGGTTGGTTAAGTGAAAATTTTGTATACGTATTGTGTTTTGGAGTCATTTTAAAAAAATAGTGTAGTGCTCGCTTCGGCAGCACATATACTAAAATTGGAACGATACAGAGAAGATTAGCATGGCCCCTGCACAAGGATGACACGCAAATTCGTGAAGCGTTCCATATCTAAAAAAAAAAAAGTGTAATGGCAGTGATGTTCAACTTCAGCAGCTTGTTGGGCAGCGTGCCAGCACCTGCTGAGACCAGGGAGACATTGACCCAGAAGCACTGGTGAGCTCATGACAGCACCCTCAGACAGAGTGGATCAGGCTGATTTCTGTAAGATTTGTCATTCTCCCTTTATTCTCTCTTGTTCACCATTGGCTCTTTCTTTTGTCCCCATCTCTCCCGTTCTCCACCTCCACCCACTGTTATTTTGCTCTTGTCAGAAGGTTATTTCCTCTCATAAATAAAACTCATCATCAGTAATCTCAGAAACACCCATCTTTCTCCACACTTAAAGGCCAAATCGACATATGATTTCTAGCCTTGATAACTATTATAAGAGGAAGTAATTAGTGAAGTTGAACTAAGTGACTTGCTTTATGCTCCAGGTAGATTTATTTTGAGTTTCCTGCTGTCCAATTGAATACATAGACATGGATTTGAAAAATTCTTCTATTTTCAAGGTCCTCTCCAAAAAAGTTGATTTTCATAACTGTTTCATTTATTTTCATTCTGATTTGTTAGAAATACATACTATTAGAAGCCCTCAATTTTAAATTTTTAACTACTTTTTCAAGGCTTTTTGTCATCTTACAGTCTCCACTTTGGTGAATAACAGCATCATTCTCTTGTTGGTCCAGTATCTTTGTCTGGTTCACTGTCTTAGTTTTTTATTGGCTCCATTGCTGGAACTTGAGTCCAGGTAACATTGGGATACCTTGTAGTTTGTATTGATCCTCTGTTGCCTTCCTAAGATTTACAGTACTGTGCACATTCCTTAACTGTGCTTGCAAGACTTTTCCCAAATGGCATGTTCTTGTAGATCTTGCAGAGCAGATTAGACATTATCAGAATTATCAACAATACATAACCTTGATAATGGCACAGATGTCTCTTTGAGTAAGTACTTACTGGCTATACTTTACTGAGTGCTTAAAACCAAGTAGGTAGCCAAAATTTAATTAAATATGCACTTTTGAAGGTCAGTGTGGCTCTTTAGGAGAGACTTTTAGGAACCTAGGAGGAACTTTGTGGTGCAACATTTGTGCCATCTGCTAGGATGAATCAGAGCCCTGCTGACCATGTGGCTTCCCTCAAAAACACTGAAGATTCTGTAGACTGTACATTGCTTAGAGTCCAACCTCTGGGCCTCTTTAATCTCTTTGATCAAGAAAATAGCTGACTTACCAGAGTTGTAGGACACATTAGGAGTGTCCCATCATCTTCTGGGCCCATGTGACCTGAGAGAACAGGGTCCAAAATATAGGTTGTCCTTTAGCTCTGGTGTCCCCGATTGGCTTTTGCTTCCCTAGGGCCTTAGGCACTGGAGCCAAGTGCCTTAACCGCTGAGCCATCTCTCCAGCCCTACATATGGTTATTAAGCATTCAGAATGACAGTTATACTAGTCTTGAATAAAATCATGGGTTGTAAATAAAGGCAAAACATTTTAACAATCCTGGAAACAATTTTTAATTTAAAACACCTAGAATGCCGGGCGTGGTGGCGTACGCCTTTAATCCCAGAGCTCAGGAGGCAGAGGTAGGAGGATCACCATGAGTTCAAGGCCACCCTGAGACTACATAGTGAATTCCAGGTCAGCCTCGACTAGAGTGAGACCCTACCTCGAAAAACCGGAAAAAAAAAAAAACACCTAGAAATGGTTTTGTTAATAAGCAACTAAAGCATAATAAAGTCCTGACATTTCAGTTTTAAGTTATCATGAAGGGCTGGAGAGATTTCTCAGTGGTTAAGGCACTTGCCTGCAAAGCCTAATGATCCTGGTTTGATTCCCTAGTACTCATGTAAAGCCAGATGAACAAAGTGGTACATGTGTCTGGAGTTCATTTGCAGTGGCTGGAGGCCCTGACATGCCTATACTCTCTGTCTCTCTTCTCTCTATCTTTCTCTGCTTGCAAATAAAAAAATGAATGAATGAATGAATGAATAAATAAATAATTTTTTTTTTTTTTTGGAAAAAGACGCCATGAGAAATATACCTGAAGTTAATCTTTTAGCCTCAGGGATTAAAAGAACTTCTGTTGTCATTGTCTGGAGGCAGGCTGGTCTTGAACCTCTGATCTTGTTGCTAGCGCCTCTCAAGTGCTGGAATTAGAGTGAGTCTCCATACCCAGCAACTCTTGAGTCTCAATAATCCCCTAAATTCCTGGTGCTAGAATTAAAGTGTGAGTCACCACACCCAGCAGAATCTTGTCACACCCAATAATCCCCTAAATTGTTTGGGGGTCTTAGGGAGTGGGTGGGAGACATAGATAACCTCAACCCATTGTTCTTAAAACATGTTTAGCTGGAGGATATTACTCCCTCAGGAGATCAGGCTTTCTTAGCTCCTGGAGGGTCTATTACCTGGGGTAAGGAAAACTGGGGTCATGGCTTCTCATTTCTAACTCTGTTAACTCACTTTGACTAGGAATTGTGAATGAAGCCCCTCAAAAATTGAGAAAAGCACACAGGTTATCAGGAAATGGGGGAGATTTCTTCCTTGCATTCCTAAGGGCAAAAATCATAATGAATGGAGCTAGGTTAGTTCTAAAATCTGAATTATAAACCTAGCAATGACAAATCTGAATTACATTCATGATATCATATAATAAACTAAGATCACATTTACATGTTGTTAAATTATAAAATTCTAGCTCACTGTTAGTCTTAGTTAAATCTAGTCACTTACCTTTTCTGTTCCTTTTTCTGTCTCACATTGCATTCTAACAAAAGACTTGGTAATATTGATGCTTGAATTTTGGAGCTCAGGGGGTGTCCCTCAGATTAATAAATCCCACATTTCAGGTTCTTTCCTAATCTTTAATGATGAATAAATAATAAAGATAGAACCATAAAGGACAAACTATGAATTATTGAGTTTATTTGAGGAGAAATCACAATTTGTGGAGTTTAATTAAAGGCAATTGGGACTAGGAAAGGAGTGGAACATTTTCAGGTGGGAATGAAGAGATGGAAGTTAATGAGAAATTGAAGTAAAGTTAGAATGAAGCCAGGAACCATGAGAGCTAGAGAAACTGAGGCTTAAAAAGTGAAGTTCAGAAGGGGTTGCAAACACATTGAAAGCCAAATCAACTGGGTCTTAGAGGTGAGGTTAGAATGGAGCTGGGGGTCATGTGGAAAGCCAGAGCAACTGGGGTTTAGGAGGCGAGGCTCCAAAGGGGCGGGGGCACCCATGTGGCCAACCCCCAGTGACAATTGGCACATAGGAAATTCAGAGACCTTGAAAGAAATAGAGCGGGGCGATTGAGATTAAAGAGGGGAACACACGACATCAGCTCAAGAGGGTAAGTGGGGGAAGAAGAAAATAGTCCACATGTCTGATCCATAGTGGGCATCCACACATGGTAAATTAGAGACCATCAGACAGAGCAGAGAGACCAGAATTAAAGAGACATTAAAAGACAGGGTTAGGTCTCCCTTCTCCACTCAGCCAGATGGGAATCTATAAGGAAATTGAGGCAGAATATAAATTTGACTGAACTCAGACTAGGATACCTTTATTCAGAAGGAGCAGAATGGACAGCCATATCTGAAGTCATGTTCCTGGAAAAGCGTTCTACAGACTCTTTTAAAGACTGCAGATCAAGTTTGCCTGGGCCTGGGCTTCTTTAGGGGTCTAGCAAGGGACAATAGGTGACCATGTAAATGTGGATTGGGTTGGCTGCAGAGTTCTTTCCAAAAGGGCCTTATCAGAGATTTTTCAGATATTGTAAAACATTCTCTCAGGTCCTCCTAGGTAGCATCCTCTGTCAGATATGTAAAACATTTTCTCAGGCTCAGATAGAGCTGTATCTTCCCTTCAGAACTGGGAACTGAGACTCAAATGGGGGAAGCTCAGACCACACCAGTCTCAGCCAAGAGGGTCTCAGGAAGAAGCATGTCTAGCTAAGAGCCCAGGAAGCAGAATGAAGGGGGCCCACCCAGCAGTCACCTTTATAAGGTTTAGTTCAGGTAGGCGGGGAAGGATCTGATTTGTTGTTTGATCTGAAGGATGGATCATAGAGTCCACCCGTATCTGGGTGAGGCTGGGATCAGAAGGGTGCATCGAAGATCAATGTCAGGCACAAGTTCTAATCCAAGTTAGGAGTGTTCCTTCTTGTGTCTTGAGAAATCAGGTGTTCGGCATCTTCTGGTCTCCTCTGGGCCTCTGACCTTAGCTTTCTCTATTCTGTCTCAATATTACTAATATTTGACAAGAGAGAAAATAGAGAAAGCCAAACTATATGCTGCTATCATTCTCCTTTCCCTTGTCACAGAGACAAATGTCCGTTTTGCTTCAAAGCAAGATCTGGAGGAGACATGGTATAAATCTGTTTGGGTATGAGATCAAGGGGACACAACCCCTTTCCCAGAATTTAAACAGCATATGGCAATTAATATAATTTACATTACAGAGGTAGAAAAAGTGAGAGATGGAGAGTCAGAATCTCAGTATGTTGACACTGATTTATTTTTTACTTTTTAAAAAATATTTTATTTATTCATTTTCAAGCAGAGAGAGAGAGAGAGAGAGAGAGAGAGAGACAGAGAGAGACTGAGAGACTGAGAGCACCAGGGTCTGGTTTATGTGGGTACTGGGGAATTGAACTCAGGGCCTTAGACACTGGAGGCAAGTGCCTTAACCACTGAGCCATCTCTCCAGCCCCTATTTTTTACTTTTTATGTTTGCTTTGTGACACTGATTTAAAGTCTCAATAGCCTCTTGTGGCATTTTTATTTTGTTAGAAAAGCAAGTTTCTGAAGGTCTCAAGTTTATGCAGCAGTGAGGGCATACATGGTCCCCTGGCAACTGAAAGTGTCAAGGTGGCATTTTAGAGCAAAGAGAGCCTGCATATTAGGCACTTTGAAGATTGTACTTGGAAGCCTGGGCTGAACAGATTTAAGTCCTTATCAGTGAAGACCTAAATAAGCTTAGGGCCTATGGATTTAGACTCTTACCAATGAACCTAAGCTACTCCATCTATATATCTCTGGCAGGGCCTTGGCTTTTATACAAAAAGGTGTTTTTCTTCATGCTCTATACCTGTTCCTGTTTGAGGCTCCAGGGAACAGGATCTCAAAAGGTCTGTCTACGGTAGTCTCAACACCAGTGTGACGTTTGCAAGTTTTCCAGGGTCTAGGGATTTAAACCCTTACCAATCAGGCCCAATTGGGTCTACAGATTTAGATCCTTACAGATGTGACTCTAACTATTCCCCTGTCTGTGTGGGATCTATGACTGGTCTCTTTTGGAGCTGTACTTCTCAGTCACACATTCACTCATTGAGTCTTTAAGCATGCCTTAGCCTAAAGCATAACTGACAAACAAAAAACACCCTTTTTGTGTTGGGCTGCCTGGATTAAGAAAGCCAAACTGTAATTCACCACACGCAATACAGCAATCAAAAGGTATCTACAGGAAAGCATCTTATATCTTCTAAGACCAGAAAATAACAGAGAGATGCAGTCACCAGCAAGTTTCGCTCACCATTAAGCCATCTATTTAGTCCCTAGATAGTTGACTCTGACTCTAGGTGGCAGACTTCAGGATTGATCAGATGAGCCTGTCTCAGCCTTCTGCCCAACTAAGAAGTGCTGAGCGTGCATGGTCGGTGCTGGTGCAGTCAGGCTGTGGCATTACTGACATCTAGCAGCTATTTGCTGCCTAGTATGGGTCATAGCCCTGCAGAGTCTGGTTGCCATATAGAGTTCCCCTGCTGCACAGGGTTCTTCTCAAGTGAGACACAGCCTGTGAAGCTGCACGAATAGATCATCAGTACATTCTGTCTAGATCTCTGAGGAAATTTGATGATTTCTGCTCAGGACAGTGAGGTCTGCTCATAGGGACAGTGAGGGGATCTTAATGAAAAGGAGTGTGTGTGGGGGGGAAACCAGCTTGGAAATTCAGCCATGTTAGACATGGCTGTGGTCTTCTGCAGATCAGGAGAGCAAGGGAGATGCTGGAAGCTCAGTAGTCATTCTCCCAGTTTTCTTTCCAGGTTAGCTTGGTTCAGACTGATCTTGAGGTGAGTCTGAGTTACTAGTGCAAATCCTGAAGCCACCACAGATGATTCTGTCTCAGGAGGTGTGCTGCTTGAATCTATCCCAGGGTATTTCCCCTGCACAAACCCAGCACAGCAATCCCAGGTGGAATCTGCATTTCCCTTACACTAGCATTGGTCATTGGCATTTAAACTCAAGTCAGTGTTACACAGAGCAAATACAAAACATATCCTGAGAAACTCAATGTTCTACACATTACATTTTTCTATTGACTCTACAAGCAGGCAGAAAGATAAAAAAGAAAGTTTAGTACATGTCTTGAACAGAAATTTCCCAGATCTACCATCTACCAAGTTTCTTTTTTTTGTTTTCTGGTTTTTTGAGGTAGGGTTTCGCTCTAGTCCAGGCTGACCTGGAATTCACTATGTAGTCTCAGGGTGGCCTTGAACTCACGGCAGTCCTCCTACCTTTGCCTCCTGAGTGCTGGGATTAAAAGTGTGTGCCACCACAACTGGCTCAATCTACCAGGTTTTAAATGTGCTCAGTTCCCAAGTGAAAGAAAGTTGCAGAGAAGAAAACCTTAGGGAATAGAACAGATCATGCTTCCTGCCATGAGGAAGGTAGGGTGCCTTCTACCCATGAAGGCACCACCAACCCTTTTGAGTTCCCAGCCAAATGTACCAATATGAAACCCGAATTGTAGAATACCTGCCAATACACCAAAATATGCCAGTACAATAATACAATACAAGAATCTTGGGGTGTCCCTGGATTCTTGTCTTATGAATTAAAATCCATAGATCAGAAGGTAAAGTTTAGAGAGACTTTATTAGATTAAAAGAAGAAAAGAGGAGAGAGTATGAACAGAAGGCAGAAGGGTGTAAAGACACATTTTTTTTTTTAATGGAACTTTTATTTGCAAGCAGAAAGAGAATGGGCATGCACCAGGGCCTCCAGCCTCTCTCTGCAAATGAACTCCAGATGCATGGGCCACTTTGTGCATTTAGCTGTATGTGGTTACTAGGGAATCAAACCCAGGTTGTTAGGCTTTGTAGGCAAGTGCCTTAACTGCTGAGCCATCTCTCCAGCCCTCTTTTTATTTATTATTTATTTATTTATTTATTTATTGGTTTTTCGAGGTAGGGTCTCACTCTAGCCCAGGCTGACCCGGAATTCACTATGTAGTCTCAGGGTGGCCTTGAACTCACGGCCACCGTGCACCACCATGCCTGTCCAGCCCTCTTTTTAAAATGTGCATTTGTGTATGCATCTCTGTGTGTATGTATGTATTGTGCTGTTGCTCGCTCTCTCTCTCTCTCTCTCTCTCTCTCTCTCTCTCTCTCTCTCTCTCTCTCTCTCTTCTCTCTGTTGTTCAAGCTGACCTGGAACTCACTTTGTACTCCCAGGCTGGCTTTGAACTCGTGGCAATACCTCCTACTTCCGCCTCGGATGCTGGGACACCCAGATTTTCTAAATTATTTTTTTTTCATTGCAAGCAGAGAGAGAGGGGTGAGGGAGGGAGGGAGGGAGGAGAGAGATGGACAGAGAATGGGTGCTACAATTGAAGTCCAGATGCATGTGTCACTTTGTGCATATGGCTTTATGTGAGTATTGGGGAATTGAACCTGGGCCTCTTAGCTTTGCAGGCAAGTGGCTTAGCCATTGAGCAACCTCTCCAGCCCCATTTTTTAAAATATTCTTTTTATTTCCTCTTCTGTAATGTTCACTGAGTCTTGGAGGAGGTATATGGGGTCATTCATGATGGTTCATGCCTTTTATTTTTCTGTTTGTTTTTCTCAAGGTAGGGTCTTGCTCTAGCCAGGGTGACCTGGAATTCATTATTATGTAGTCTCAGGCTGGCCTCAAACTCACAGCAGGCCTTCTGCCTTTCAAATTCTGGGATCAAAGGTGTGAGCCACCATGCCTAGCTCTTGTTCATGCCTTTAATCATAGCGTTTAGGAGCCTGTGGTAGGAGATATGGTGATTTGGGAGCCAGTTTGGTTTAAAGAGTGAGTTCCAGTTCAACCAAAGTTAAAGCGAGACCCTGCCTTAAAACAATAACAAAAACAAAAACAATATCAAAAACTAGAGAGTTCCATTTAGGGCTGAATTTATCTCGGCACTTTGAGTTATGAATCTCTGCAGTAACCATGTTCCCTGCAAGAAGAAGCTTTTTTCTGACTGAATCAGTCATCAGCATGAATCTATGAGCATTAACCTAAATATTAAGAAAGGTGATTTGATAGGTACACCATGTCTGTTTAGTAAAACAGCAGCAGTAGCTTCCCCACTAGGGCCTATGACTTCCCCAGCCACAGGATTTTGATCAGGTTTACAGTATCAGACATGAGTTCTGTCTAATCAGAAAGCAGTAGCAGCAGTAGGCATATCTTTCCTTCAGGCACATAGCTGAGTAAGACGCAGTCTGGATAGCACCTTCCTGTACTATGAAAGCTAGGGAAGCTTCTTTCTCCGTTCCATATTGTTCTCTGGATCTTGCAACAAAGCATGTGGTTTCTTTAGCACTAGGGTTTCATAATCTAGTTATACTTGAACATTACTGTTTTGAGATCTTCAGGGGCCTTCCTGATCAGCAACTTTTAGTGAGGTAGCCTGGACCTGGAATTTTTATTTAATTATTGCTTCTCAGAGAGGTTTTATCTACCCATTCAGGTGCCATCAAACATTTTGAGTTAATGGGGTTTTTTTTGTTTTGTTTTGTTTTTCGAGGTAGGGTCTCACTCTAGCCCAGGCTGACCTGGAACTCACTATGTTGTCTTGGGGTGGCCATGAACTCACGGCAATCCCCCTACCTCTGCCTCCCGAGTGCTGGGATTAAAGGCATGTGCCACCCTGCCCGGCGAGTTAATGGTTTTTTAAAATTAGGATCTCATTCTAGACCAGACTGACCTGGAACTCTGTAGTCCCATGCTGCCCTCGAACTGTGTATATAGCAATTGTATTTCATGTGTGTCTTTATAAAGATTATTGTGGGTTTACATTAAAACTACACCGTTTCCCCATTTCTGTGGAACTTCAGTACCTTAATATTTAGGCATTTTTGAAAAGATGGACTTTCTGGTTGGATTTGTTCTGCCAAGAGAGCCTGCAAGCTTCAGGCTCTTATATCACTCAAGTTGCTTGTGTAGTCTTTCAAGAAAAATTAAGCCAAGATCTCTTAAGTGATTTTCATGCAAAATTAATGCTTCCCTTAACTTCTGCCAAATGCTATGATGCATTTATGCTGCAGATGCCAGAAAGTTTAGAATGTGTAGCTGGAAGGAATTCAAAATTCTAAGACAGAAAGCATTTGTGCCTGGGGTAATGTAATGACCCTACCTGTGTCTTTTTCTTGTCTTCTGGATGTTTTCATTTTATGTCCAGAAAGGTCCACGCTGATCCTTCTTCTATTTTTAAATCTTTTTTTTTATGAAACACAGTTTTAATTTTACAAGACCAGATCTTACTCCAAGTTTCAAAATATATGTTCTTCAGCATAAAATGTTTTGACAGATACCTAATGACCTGGCACTTTAGCACCTATTCCTTAGGCGTGGGCTCAGAGAATCAGAACCATAAAACATAGTGTAGTTAGTCATTATCAGATGTGGCATGAACTTGTATTTCATACATCATCATGTTAGGTAATTTACTTTTTCTCCTTTTCCCATTATTTTGATAACTTGCTCAACCTGTTAATGAACCACTATTAATAAAACAAATGGAAATACTTAGTTGTTAAATTTATTAGCTTTGATTTTTATTTATTGGCTAAAAGGAAGAACAGAAATGAGCGAGTATTTATTGAGTGCTACTGTGTTCCAAGTATTGTAGTACATATGTTTACATCCCAAATCTCATTTAATCCTCACAGCCCCTCATTGTTGGTATTATTATCTCAGTTTTAGAGATGAAGAGCTTTAAACAAACTATACTTTATGCTTGTGTGGGGTCTTTCATATTGTAATTCTAAAGTATATTCTGACCCTGGGGATGTTCAGTTATTAAAAAAAAGAAAAATTGTCTATCATAATTTATTCCGACTGTTTCAGAGCTAAGGATAAAAATTAAGAAACACATGCAGTATTTGTAGGGTATTTGTTGTATTTGTTGACTATGGGAAATATAGTGAGCAGACAGACATAAGACACAAACAATCCAGAATGCAATCAAGAAAGGGAGGGCTTTAGAATGCTCAAATATGAATAGTGATAGAACATTGGGTATTCATATTAAAAAAAAAGTTTGGCCCATACCTTGTAATTTGTATTAAGCCATTTTTGTATATCATAAAATATGTTTATAAGATTAAAACTATAAAATATGTAGATCAAATTAAGGAATTTTGTGACATTTGGTTAGGTAAATATTTTTTAGGCATGTGATGCCAAAATATTGATAAATTAGATAGCATGAAAAATTTAAGGCTGGGGATGAAACTCTTGTTTGAACTTTGTTCGCTCATCACAGTTCCTAAGCTTCAGCTAGCTAGTACAGTACAGTCTCCCTTCCCTGTGTAATTTTTTTTTTAGAAATTAGAACACCCTTTTGCAGATGAACACACGGGGTATCCCATGTATACCCCCACACACATGCACATGCACACACAGAGAGAGGCCAAAAAAGACAAAAAAAAAAAAAAGAACTCTGTTAAGGAGATCTTTTAAGAGGAATAGATATTTGTATTATTTATGTAGTCTGGGTAACATGAGTCCACTAGTTCTGTATTTTCAGAATTTTTTTAGACTATTTCAAGTTGTTTGCCTTGTCATGTTTTAGAATCAGTTTATCTAATTCCTATCCCCCTGAATTCCCTGAAGGAATTTGATGGTCATGGCACTGAATCTAAAGATCAACTTGGACAGATTAGAAATCTTAGTAATATTGACTCCTCCAATTCATGAATACAGTATATCCTCTCATTTATATATATATATATGTCTTCCATTTTCTCAGAAATGGTTTTTATATTTCAGTTTTTAAATACTATGCAGATTTCATATGGGATGCTTTTATTTTCATGATTTCAATCAGTTTGCCATAAGTCAATGGAAATAAAGTTAATTTATGGTTACTGACCTCTTATCCTAAGATCGTGTTAAACACATTTATTCTAGAATCATTTTACATATATGGGGGATTTTTAAAATAGATGATTATGTATTCTCTTAATAAAGTCAGTTTTAGTTTTCTTTCCAACCTTTCATTGCCTTATTATACTGACTGACAGCTGTAATATAGAGCATTTGAGCTCAAGTGTTGGGAATGCATTCAGTTTTTCCTCGTTGAGGAAATTGCCTGTAGGTTTCTTCAGAGCTGTCTTCTATTAGGTTCAATTAATTTAGTCAGTTCCTTTTATTGACTGTTTCAAAAAGGACCACTTTTGATTTCTCTACTGATACTTAGTTTTGTATTTCAAAATCCCATTGTTAGGTGCATTTGTATTTATGATTGTTATGGCTCTTTTCAATTGACTATTATGAAATTTTCCTTTCAGGCTGATGGTAGAATTTTTGTTTAGAATCCTACCTTTCTGATGTATTCTGACCACTCCAGAGCTTTTAACATTGCTTGCTTGTATGTATTCTGTTTTTCATCCTTTTACTGTTAACCTTTAACATCTGTCTGTCTACCTACATCCCTACCTATGAGTAACAGACTCTGCTTGGGTTTTGTTTTTGTCTAATCCATTCTAAATGTTTTTGCCTTTTAAATTTCCAATTAATATAATTATTGATAAGGTTAGATATATGTAACTGGCTATTGGTTTTATGTTTATCATGTTATCTTTGTTATGTTTTAAAAATTAGCTTTTTATATTTTATCTCCATTAGCACATATGTATTACAAAAATGCATTAGTGATTAAGGCAGAATTTATAAAGTACATTTTAACATATCAAACTCTTCCATTCCTTCTTCCTAACCTCTGTGATATTATTATCTTATGTTTTTTCTTGATCTCACAATGCATTATTATTTCTTTGTTCTAAGCCACTTGCTGTTAAAAGATTTGAAAAGATCTGAATGTTCTTTAAAACATCTCAGCTTTTTTCTTCATTCATTGCACTCTTCTATATAAAAGTGGGTTTCCGTGTGTGTGTGTGTGTGTGTGTGTGTGTGTGTGTGTGTGTGTGTGTGTGTGTGTGTGTTAATTACAGAGAACGACTTTCAGGTCAGTCCTCACCTTTCCACCTCATTTGAGATAAAATGAAGACCCAGATCTCCCTGGATCTTGCTCTGCTGTCATCCTTTGCTAATTCTTCTGTCTCTGCCTTCCATTTCTTGTTTCTTTCCTCCCTTTCTCCTTTCTTCCTTCTCTTTTCTCCTTTTATTCCTTTCTTTCCCTTCTTCTTTCCTTCTCTCTTTTCTTTACTCCTTCCTTCCATCACTCCGTCATTATCTCTCCTTCCCACCTCCCTCTTTCTCTCTCAGTGGCAATGTTCCTTTCCCTATATTGTGACAGGAGTTTATTGTGCCCTTGCCCTAGGCCTAGGCCCCTAGGACTTGCTGCTTTGGGGAAGCTTTGCATAGCTGTCTTCTGCTATGTTTAGGAAGTTCTCTTCTATTCCTAGCTAAGGCTTTGTAAAAAATCATCCATGGATGTTGGAAGTTTTCACAATGGCTATGTTTCTACCCTGTGTCCTGGAGGGAAACATCACATTTTAGTGTGTCTTTTCAGGTGCATGCTGCATAGCAGCACATTAGCATATGTAAATGATTTACAGTTCATGCATATTGAGGCATGTGTTCAGCAGAATTACTGATCACATGTATAGTTAGAAGGCTTTGGCTATATTGCAGTAGCAGGCGTGAACTAATAAGATTTGCAATAAAATTTGCTGCTAGCTTTTGACTTGATGACAGCAAAATTTAAATGGTTCACTTTATCCCCATCAGTTACTTTATTTATAAATGGAAACTGTCTTGTAGTGCATTTTAAAAAAAGTATAACCGGCTATACCTTTTAATCCCAGCACTCAGAGTTAGAGGTGGTAGGATTGCTGTGAGCTCCAAGCCACCCTGAGACTACATAGTGAGCTCCAGGTCAGCCTGGGCTAGAGTGAGACCCTACCTTGGGGAAAAAAATATATGCTTAAAAGATAAGGCATTCTTTATAGACCTCTATTTTAAACTCTTATATATTTTAAACTCTCTCTCTCTCTATATATATATATATACATACTTTTTATTGATAGCTTTCATAATTATAGACCATAAACCATTATGAGTCCCTCTCCACCCACCCCTTCATCTCTTTCCCCTCTTAAATAGTCTCTGTTTTGTTTTGGTGTCATCATCCTTTCCTCCCATTATGTATAGGTATTATCAGTCACTGAGAAGTCATGAGTATCAAGGCCATTTTGTGTCTGGAAGTTTGCATTGTAAGCAGTCCTACCCTTCCTTTAACTCTTACAATCTTTCCACTACCTCTTCTACAATAGACCCTGAGCCTTGGGAAGTGTGATAGAGATGTCCCAGTGCTGAACATTCCACTGTCATTTCTTCTTAGCACTGTGGTGTCTTTTGAGTTATTCCAGTGGTCACTGCCATCTGAAAGAGAAGCTTCTCTAGCCAAACATGAGAGTAGCATTAATATATGGTAAACTCTTATTTTAAAAAAAATAAACAATATTCTCCCCTTTTATTTTTTCATTTTTAGGACTGTAAGGATATGGGAAGTTGAAAATCCAAAGAAGCAAAAAAGTGTTTTTAAACCACGGACAATGCAGGGTAAAAAAGTCATTCCTACTACCTGCACCTACAGTAGAGATGGGAACCTCATTGCTGCTGCCTGCCAGAACGGAAGCATACAGATCTGGGACCGAAACTTGACTGTAAGTCAGTGACTTTTAAATCTTCTTCCTTCAGAAGACAGATAAAAAACGTGCAAAGGTCAATTTCCTGAATGTAGACTAAATCTGTGTTAATCACACTGTGGCATTTTTGCAGTAAACAGCATCAGCAAACATTTCAACTCTCTATTTTCTAGTTATTTGATTTTAAAATAAATCCACTCTTTTGGTGAAAAATTTAAAAAGTAATAGCTTATTATATAACATCTCAGTTTGATTTTTGAAAATGAAGGGTTTGATGATAATATAAAACAAGGTGAATCAGAGAACTAGAAAGTGCCCTCTAAAGTGTGCAAGAAAACCATGAAAATCTAGGACTGTCTGTCAGTTGTGCAATTATTTCTATCATAATTTAAGTTATATTTTAATATTCTATCCAGGACAGTCTATTTCAATGAGTTTCAGGTTTTCTTTTCTTTGGGGGGGGGGGGCGCTTAGGACTGAACCCAGGGCCTTTCGCTTGCTAGGCAAGCGCTCATCCACTGAGCTAAATCCCTAACCCCTCAGGTTTTCTTTTTGATAGGTTTTAGGTCATTTATTAGAATAAATTTTGGAATCAAAAGGCTCATAATTCATAGAAATAATAAATGTGGAATGCTTTTAGCTAATTCTGTGGATTACCAATAAGCTTTAAAAACCCCTTTGTGTTAGGTATACATGGTAAAATGAAAGTATATATTAAGTAAAATGAGTCTAGGTCACCATTGTTAAAATAAAATTTTGCACAAGGGGCTGGAGAGATGGCTTAGAGGTTAAGGCACTTGCCTCCAGTGCCTGAGGCCCCTGGTTCAATTCCCCAGTACCCACATACACCAGACCCACAAGGCAGTGACCCTGGTGCCTTCTCTCTCTCTCTCTCCCTCCCTCTCTCTCTCCCTCCCTCTCTCTCTCTCTCTCTCTCTCTCTCTCTCTCCTTGAAAATGAATAAATAAAATATTTTAAAATTTTGCACAAATGTTGTAAAATAGTCTGAGTTCTTTATTTTAATGAAAAGTTCTTGGGGCTGGAGAGATGGCTTAGTGGTTAAGGCACTTGCCTGAAAAGCCCAAGGACCCAGGTTCAATTCCCTAATACCCATGTAAAACTACTTGCACAAAATGGCACATGAGTCTGGAGCTTGTTTTCAGTGGCTAGAGACCCTGGTGCATCTGTTCTCTTTTCTTCTTTTTTGAGGAAGGGTCGATCTGGAATTCACTGTGGAGTCTCAGGGTAGCCTTGAACTCATGTTGATCCTCCGACCTCTGCCTCCCAACTGCTGGGATTAAAGGCGTGCACCACCACGCCCGGCTTCCATTCTCTTTTTCTCTATTTGTCTCTTTCTCTCCCTCTTACATAATATTAATAAATAAAATAATGAAATAGTTCTTGTCAGATTATTAATTAATAAGCACTTATTGAATACGTATATGCCATATAGTATTTTAGGTGCTGAAAGTACTGATAAAAAAAATCCTACCTCATGGAGTTTATATTCTAGTTAAAATATATGTAAATAATAATCTTTTAATTTTTTCCCTCAAAAATTTACATTTTGAATGAGACTTCAGGAAAGTTTTCTTTACAGGGAACTGAGTTGAAGTCAGTTGTGTTGAAATAAGGTAAAAAGTAATGATGGGGGAAAATTCATATTAATAATGCTGGAAATATCCTTGGCATTTTCTGTTTGTCAGACCTTTTTATTTCTGTTTTCATCTCCACTGAAAACTCTATAAAGCTTCATAACAGCACAGAGATTTAAAAACCCCTTTGAATTGTAAACTCAGTTTTAACCAAGCAATAAATCTTTTAGTAGCTGGCTTTCATAGACTCTGGATACTGTGAATTTAAACACAGAAATTCTAAAATACATAGGGTTTTTTTTGTGTGTGTAACTTTAATGATAATGTTTTTTGGTCTAGTGTGTGTGTATGTATGTGATTAATGCATACACACACATATATACATATCACATACATATGCATATACATATGCCTTTTTCTTAGAACCTATGTATTTTTATAAAGCTGAGAATAGTTCATTCTTTGATTCTATTTTGTCAGAATTGAGTTAAATATGAGTGTATAGTATATTTTGCCCTGTCCCTATCCCATTTGCTATATTTTATTCATATTTTTACATTTGCATATTAATGTCAGAAGAAATTTAGAAGAAAAAACCTGACAGTAAGAAATACTATGTGACACCACAACTCGGGGAACTGAGCGGAAGAGGGGGTGGAAAGATTGTGAGAGCCATGGTGGGGGAGAATATCCAGAGACATGACCCCCCCTCAGTAACAACATACTAGGGCTTACGGAACCGGGCTGACTCCTTGACTATCCATGGCCCCCTGCCCCAAGGACTGATCCAGACTGCCCACGGGGGAGGATATCCAGCTGATTGGGGATGGGGAAGAGGGGCATTGGGGAACTGGGGATAACAACTCATCGTTTGCCCAATTAATAATGTAACTCATTATGGACAATTAAAAAAAAAGAAATACTATGTGAGGGCTGGGGAGATGGCTTAGTGATAAAGTGATTGCCAAATAAGCCTAAGGACCTGAGTTCAGATCTCAGGACCCATGTAAAAGCTGGGTGTGTGATGTGTGTGACGGTAATCCTGGTGCTGGGAGGAAGACTAGGAGAATCCCTGGGCTTGCTGGCTAGCTGGTCTAGCTGAATTATTGAGCCCTGGGTTCAGTAAGAGCCTGTCTCAGAAAAGTAGGACAGACAGTGACAGGCAAACACTTGCATACACATCTCTCCTATCACACATGAACACACATACACACATAAGTACATCACATACGCATAACCATGAAAAAAATAAATATTATTTTAAAAGCAGATTTAAAATGCTGAACTTTTTAGGTCAGCAATAGAAAAAAAGATCATAGAGAAATACTAAAGCTGCTGGGTGTGGTGGTGCACACCTTTAATCCCAACACTTGGGAGGCAGAGCTAGGAGGATCACTGTGAGTTTGAGGCCAGCCTGACACTGCATAGTGAGTTCTAGGTCAGCCTGGGCTAGAACAAGACCCTACCTTGATAAGTCAAAATAAATAAATAAAGTCGGGCGTGGTGGTGCACACCTTTTATCTCAGCACTCGGGAGGCAGAGGTAGGAGGATTGCCGTGAGTTCGAGGCCAGCCTGAGACTACAGAGTGAATTCCAGGTCAGCCTGGACTAGAGTGAGACCCTACCTCAAAAAACCAATAATAATAATAATAATAATAATAATAATAATAATAATAATAATAATAAATAAGAGAAATACTAAACTGAAATAAGATCTCAATCTTGGCAGTCTCCAATGTGGAGGGAGGCAAAGGGTAGTGGTCAGGTATATAGCTTGCACATGTTTTGTGATGTGCAAGTACAGCTGTCATAGTTGGCACATTTAACCACTTGAATACGCATCAAATGAAGCTTTTTTCTTTACAAGTATCTATTAACGATGCATCCCTGTGTCCTTAAGCTCTCTCCCTTTACTCTAGAACTATGTGAGTCAAGTGCTAACTACTGACCACTCTTGATTAAATTTCTGTTAATGAAAATAAAATGAATTAGACTAGTTATCTTTCTAGGGGCTACCTACTTGACAGCAGAGTTCTGAGGGTCATTGATGCTCTAGGAGAGGTCCTTTGCCCACATTCCCTTTCATTCATTGGATGTTGGCTTGCTTTCAATTTGAGTATGCCTCTTCTGAGGTGCTTCTGCTGGTCTTCACTCCCTCCCTCATTGCTTACTCTCCAATTTAATATTGGGGCAATAGCAAGAGACCAGAATATGGTTAGAGTAAGGCAGGGAAAGCATGCCACAAGCAGGAAGCCATTCCATTAAGTTGTCTTTTATCCTTAGGCCTCACTGTCATTCTCTGAAGCAGCCTCTCCTGCAACTTCCTTCTTGGAAACTTTAGGGCCCAAGGCAGACTTGACTTGTCTGACAGTACAGTGTGTTCTTATTATTCTCAACTGTTTTCTCTGCCAGTGCCTCCCACTGGCTCCATATTAGTGTAAAGGGGTGTCATCTTTCTCCCTCTCCTGTCAAGGAGATGCACTGTTTTAAGTCCAATCATTACTACTCTTACTGACTGCTAACTGAATCTGCTTTGCTTAATTCTGTCTTAAGTATTTGTCTTACTTAAGTGAGTTCATCTACTTTTGGAATGACCTTACCAGGATAATATTCCAGAACTTAAGCCTTGTGTTCCAAAACACACTTCTCAATTCTTAGAACTCACTCTTCCTTTTGACTTTGTTATTTTTCTTAATAATTTTTTGTGTATAGCTTTAGAATATTTTTTACCACCAGCAATCAGTCACTCTTACAAATTGTATTAGTACCTCTTGATCTGCCCCTTCATTTTTATCTCTCTTGTATTTTTTTTCTTCAAGACAGGGTCTAATTCTAGCCCAGAATGACCTGGAACTTACTCTGTAGCCCTAGGCTGGCCTCAGACACATGCTGATCTTCCTACCTCAACCTCTAAGGTGCTGGAACACAAAATGAGCACCACCATTCCTGGTTTGACATTCTTATCTTTGCTCTATATTCATGCCCTCTAAATTGTGTTGTTGGGTATTCCCACTCCTCCTGCCTGTCTTTTTTTTTTTTTTACCTGCCTATCTTTTTGATGTACCTAGCCACAGTTTATGTTGGAAGCATTACAGCTTAGTGCTTGTGCACTCTCAGTCCACATTTCTGCAGAATGACACCTAAAGCCCCGATCTTCTATGATGTTTTCCATAAATAGAAAACTTTTTTTCATATCAGGCCATATTATACTCTGTTCCCATACAGCATCCTGCAATTTACTGCGTTTCTCTATCCCAACCTTGCTAGCTTATGTTCCCCTCCTGAAAGTCCCCCTCTGCTGGTAGGAGTCTCATCTCTTTGTCTATTGTGTGTACACTCCAAAATGCTCTTGAATCTATATCTAGAGAACTAACTATCTAGGAGTGTGAACCTTGAAAATAGTCAAGTAAACTAATTAGTTCACATATTTTAAAAAAAGTGACTTTCCATTTCAAACCTCATCATTTTGATAAGTGAAGAGTACTTTGCCCCTGTTTGGAGCTGGGTGATGTTGAATTTATCCTGACTGCAGGCTTATCCGTTAGTGACATAACATTGGCTCAAGCTGCTGGATAGGAAGGGATGATTCAAATAGTGAAATAATGCAGTGCTCTGGTGACTGTCTTCCTTCTTCTACAAGTTTCCCTCAAGGTAACTAACCAGGCTAACTAGCCTCTCAGTTAAGCCTTGTTGCATCAGGGGGATTTTACTTATTATCCCTGGTGCCTGTGGACTTTTGTCATAGTTACTGCTCTGGATGTGTTTTCTTATTCTGACTTCTAGTGAAATGTCATTTTAAAGAACCAAACATGATAGGGTAGCATATATAAATTAAGAAGGATGGTTCTAGGAACTTGGGTATCCTTGAGAATGATGGAGCCTTTACTGGCTTTTGGGTGAGCAATAACTCCAGAGCTAGGGGGCTAACACTCACAGTCCTGCAAAACTTCCACTCCATAGTGTCATCCAGGTTCTTGTCTTATGAATGCAATGAATGACATTCACAGACTTTAGTGGGTTAATTTTAGAAAGATTTCATTATGGAGATTGTAGATAGAACTTAAAAAAAGCACTCGGGAGGCAGAGGTAGGAGGATCGCCATGAGTTCAAGGCTACCCTGAGACTACAGAGTGAATTCCAGGTCAGCCTAGACTAGAGTGAGACCCTACCTCGGAACCACCCCCCCCCTAAAAAAAAAAGAACTTAAAAGAAGGAAGGAATGCAGAGCTCTTGCCCAAGATAATACAAGAGGGGAGTCTCAAAAATGGAAAATCCTACCTAGAGTCCCAGATTGGGATCTTCTATGGGACTGGATGAGGGCTGGACTGGGTCGTCCAGCCTGATGCCAGGTTTCTAGGTTACGAGGGTTTTCTGCAAAAGGCAATCTTTCCAGGAATCTTAATCCTCTAGGAAAAGAAACTGTCCTTCTATCTCTTCTAGGAAAGGGGACCTCCTTTAGGGAAGAAGAGCTCTAGGGAGGGACTTGGGTTTAAGGAGTTCGTTTGCAGCGCCTACCAGCCCTGATGTGTCCATATTCATTTATTCATCCTCTCTCTCTCTCTCTCTCTCTCTCTCTCTCTCTCTCTCTCTCTCTCTCTCTCTCTCTCTCAAAAATAAATATAAATTCAATGGCTTTATTCACTTTTACCCTTAATATTTAAATTGTATTTAAAACTCATTCTTTAAGCTTCATTTTTGAAATTTATACATTATACAGTATCTGTAAAAATGTAAAACAAGCCAGGAGTGGTGGTGTATGTCTTTAATCCCAGCACTCTGGAGGTAGAGGTAGGAAAATTGTCATAAATTCGAGGCCACCTTGAGACTACAGAGTGAATTCCAGGTCAGCCTGGACTCCAGTGAGACTCTTCTTTGAAAAACCAAAATGGCACACCTAAGCCCACCACCAATGGATGAGTATTTCTAGATTATTTTGTATACCACATACAAAATAATCTGGATTATTTAATCTAAGATTTGGTGTGCCTGGTATGTATGAGTTCTAATGTTTTAGAGTGTTCAGTGGCCTCTATAATTAGCATTCCTCTTCCCTGTTAGGGTCTAACAGATTGGAAAATAAGACTAACCACTAAAGCAGGATGGATGAAGGCCAGATTCCTTATTATAAACGCAGGAGAGGAAAAGCCACGAATGCTGGCTGACTAAATCCCACAACAGGACAGGAGTCAAAATGGACCCCACTGAGGGCTGCTCTGGGAGGACGGGGTAGAGAAGCAGAGAATTGCTCCCCAAGGGCCACTACTCTTAAAGAAGAGGAGCGAAGCACTGAGCCAACACTTTGCATTTTTCTTCCCACACTTATAAATCAGAATGATAAGCTAGCTTTCTTCTCAAGGGAGTAAAGTGGGCAGGTTAGATAGGAAGACATCAGTTCAAATTAGGGCCTTTTATGACACACAGAGGAGTTGAGATGCTTTTCGGAGGGTTATAGGAAGCAACTGACAGGTTTGAGGAAAAGAATGACATGTCCAAGTTACATTTTTTAAAAAGAATTTTTCTGACTTCTTCATAGAGAGTAGCTAGAGAGAGAGAGAAAAAAAAAGGTGGAAGCAGGAAGTTGGGGTCTATGCAATTTCCTAAATGAACTTGGTAGTGGTAGACGGCTGGATTCTGAAGAAGTTCTGAAGCTGAGGTTCACAAATGGGTATTCAATGCAAGGCTCAGTTTTTCCACAGTATTTTAAATTGTGCTTTAATGTTTGAGATGGGATCTCATGTGCCCCAGATTGGCCTGCTTTGCCTCCTGCATTCTGGGATCACAAATTATGCCTTTTTTTTTAAGAGAGTTGTACATTAGTATATTTATCTTAGGGCTTAATTTGGAAAATGATTTTATATTTAAAAAATTTTTGAGGTAGGTTCTCACTCAGGCCAGGTTGACCTAGAATTCACTATGTAGTCTCAGGTTGGCCTCCAACTCATGGCAGTTCTTCTACCTCAGCCTCCTGAGTACTAGGATTTAAGGCATGCACCAAAAATATTTTTTATTCAATTATTTTCAAGGGGAGAGAGAATGCAAGAATGAGAAAACAAGCCGGGCGTGGTGGCGCACGCCTTTGATCCCAGCCCTCGGGAGGCAGAGGTAGGAGGATTGCCGTGAGTTCAAGGCCACCCTGAGACTACATAGTGAATTCCAGGTCAGCCTGGGCTAAAGCGAGACCCTACCTCAAAAAAAAAAAAATGAGAAAACAAAGGGTTGAACCAGGACCTCCTGCCACTGCAAACGAACTCCAAATGCATGTGCCACTTTGTGCATCTGGCTATATGTGGTCACTGGGGAATCGAACCTGGCCTTTAGGTTTTGCAGTTCAAGTGCCTTAACTGTTGAGCCATCTCTGCAGCCTGGAAAATATTCTATAGAATGAACTTGATCAATCCCTGTCATTCTTACCTAGCTTTCTAATAGCAAGCAGACTCTTTGGGAGTTTAAAATATGGACTGCAGGAAATGGCAGAACTGCTTTGATTTTGTGCTATCTTAGCGAATTTTGAAGTTAATTTAATTCTTATTATATAAATTAGCAATATGAATTAATGAGTTCTAGTACTTGAAAAAGATAATGATTTTTAAAGCATGAGCCAAGTCCTCTGTCTGTATTTGTCTGGGTAGGGCTACTAACGTTGTCTAACATGGGCAGACTCTGTGGGAAGGCTGTAGTCTTTAGAAAGCCTATATAAGGGTTGCCTCTCTCTAGTAGAGATATTTCCTGAGCCCTGTTTCTCAGCTTCAGGACAGCGATGATTTATTTTGTAAGCTGACGAGGCCAAGCATTACTGTTTTAAGCATTATAAACAAAATAGTAAATGTTAAATGTTCATTTAATAGAGTCACTAGTAGGAATTTTATATACAGAAAGCAAAGTCAGAGCCAAAACTGTGAAGCAGTCTCTGGTCTGCATGCATTCTTCTGAACCTCCTCTTTGATTCATTGCAACTGGAGGAGTGATGTAACTGGGTAAGTTAACTCTCACATGCTTAGTGCTTCAGTGAGTCCCATCTTGTTTTATTTTCCTCCTGCTAATTACCCACGCCTTAGTAATTGACCACATTTCTTGAAACTTCTCGAAAACTTATTTTTGTCTATTTGAGTCAAATTAAAGGGCATTATAAGATTCTGTTAAACCTCAACACTTCAGCATGTTTTAAATATTTACTTATTTTGTTGTTAGAATTTTTGTGGCTTTTTTTGTGCTTTACAAAGTAAGGAAGGGCTAAGTGGTAATCCAGACTTATTTTTTTTCTTAAATATATATTTATTGTCCATAATGAGTTACATTATTCAGTGGGCAAACAATGAGATGTTATCCCCAATTCCCCAATGCCCCCCTCCCCATCCCCAATCAGCTGGATATCCTCCTCCGTGGGCCGTCTGGATCAGTCCCTGTGGCAGGGGACCCTGGATAGTTTAGTACTTAGCCCGGTCCTCTTGGCCCAAGTGTGTTGATACTGGAGGGTACCAAGACTGTGGATAGTCTCCCCCACCACGGCTCTTACAATCTTTCCTCCCCCTCTTCCGCATAGTTCCCTGAGTCGTGGTGGATGAGTATTAAGGCTGCTTTAAGATCGTGAGTTTAGGGGTCTTTGTGTCGAAGATCGTTGGTTTCTGTCTCACTGGCTTATCCTGTGTAGATTGAATGTCTGTGGCTGTGGGTCCCTCGTTCCTCCCGTCCTCTGCAGGATTCCATATGGATCCTCCACGTTATGACTGTGGTGGCTCCTCTCTTGCCAGAATCTCAGGTATG
>PVHP010024470.1:0-26555 GCA_004024765.1 Zapus hudsonius | reverse complement strand
TAAGTTGTTACAGACACTGCCATTATTTCATTCAATCAGCCAATAACAGTGGTGAAGATGTGCTGGGAATCATGAGCCTAGAAAGGAGCATGGAATGAAGTCAGCTTGGAAATGAAGATTAATGATTAGGAAACTTTGGAGAATCTATTTAGAGTTTTAAAGAAATGTTAGTTTTCTGATCTTGTATCAGTTACTTTCTCATTGTTGGGACAAAACATTCACTAGAAGTAGTTTATAGGTGGAAAGTGTTGATTTCCAGCCATTGATAATCTCAATGGGGAGTTTCATCATGTCACAGGAAGTTAAACAGGTGACACATCTCCACAATCGCAGGGAGGAAGTAGAGAGGGTGAATAAAGCAGGGCAAGTGGATCTGGGCTATGACACCCCAAGGCCCTCCCCCAGTGACACACTTTCTCCCAGCAGAGATTCACCTCGGAAAGACTCCACCAACTAGGTATTAAGTATGAGGTTTTCATGAAATAAGGTTTCTCACTAAACCTGGAGTTTGCACTGTTTTATTGGTTAGGCCAGTTGTCCAGCAATTTCTAGTGATCTTCCTCTCTCTCTCTACTCTCTCTACACTCCTCAGTGCTGGGATTACAATTATTTTATGTGCATGCTGGGGATGGAGCACATCAAGTGTTCTTACCTACCAATCTCTCCAGCCCAGTCCGGAAAGTTTTTAAATAGTTTATTTATTTGCAAACAATGAGAGACAGAGAGAGAGGAGAGAAAAGAAGAGAAATGAAGAGAAGAGAAGAGAAGAGACGAGAAGAGAAGAGAAGAGAAGAGAAGAGAAGAGAAGAGAAGAGAAGAGAAGAGAAGAGAAGAGAAGAGAAGAGAAGAGAAGAGAGAAATAATGGTACATCATGTCCTCTTCCTACTACAAATGAATTCCAAATACATGTGCCACTTTGTGCATCTGGCTTTACATCTGCACTGGGGAATTGAACCCAGATAGTCAGGCTTTGTAAACAAGCACCTTTAACCATTGAGCCATCTCTCCAGCCTCAGTCCTGATGATTTTTGATGGGTATATCTACCAAGCATCTCTCTGTCTTTCTTATTCATCAGTATGAACTCTGCTTAAGCAACCAAGATAGAAGAGTGCTGTTCAGTGTCAGGATTCAGATTTTTAAAATAATTTCCATAAGATTTATACTTTTTTTCTAGTAAAACAACTTGTTTTAAGCATACAAAACATCTAGAGTTATGATTGCTTATTTTGACTACTTTTATAATTGTATTGCTTCCCAATTTCATCTTTTGTTTTTCTCTTTTTGGAAGTTTGGTGTATTTATAAACTCAAATTTTCACAGTAAAAATTTCAGATTTTTTAATGAGTCAGAAATATATATATATATATATATATATATATATATATATATATATATATATATATATATATATATATATATCTTGTTTTGCTTTGTTCTAGGAGAAGAAGTGTAAGTCATTAAATTAATGGAAATAATCATTTACCTTATTTCCAGGTAGCCCAGACACTGATAAGACAAACTGACTTTTATAAAATCCCTTTAAACCTATCATTTCAAACATTAACTGGGTTCATTTTGCCTAGAGGAAGGATTATTTTGCTAGTGTACTTGAACAATATAGCTAAATGTTTTAAATGCTGACAAGCTGCTTTGAAAAGGAGAGACAGGGTTTTAGGGATTCAAGGGTAGAAAATGTGAATGAGAGTTCCCCACGGGGAGTGTAAGGCACCTCCCAGAGGGACATCAGGATTCAATAAGCAGTGCCATCCCCAAGCACAACTGGGCCAAGGCATGGAGACACCAGAAGGTGCCATAACCTTGACTGAGTTAGAATGCCATCAGAAAGATGCTTCAAATTCCTCCTGAAGGACTTCCTCTCCCGAAGCTTGGGCATCTTGGGAAACTTTTTCTGTGCCTCTTTGTGCAATCTGATTGGCATGCGAAGATGCTGTTCTGAGTTTCTGGATGCTTTGGTGTCCATTGCCTAAAAGGTAGAAAACCCGAGCTCAACTTCGACAAAGCTGGAAGGGAGTTTACAGCCTGAGAAGAAGACATGGCTAATTCTGGAATAAATCAAGAGCTATTTGTTATTTCTTTTTTGAGGTAGGGTCTCACTCCAGCTCAGGCTGAACTGAAATTCACTAAGTAGTCTCAGGGTGGCCTTGACCTCACGGTGATCTTCCTACTTATTCCTCCAGAGTGTTGATATTAAAGGCGCACCACCATGCCCAGCTTCAAAAACCTATTTTAAAGCTCCTTTCCAAACCTTCCTTCTTCCCACACATTGCATTTTTCCCAAGAGAGGACTTGCTACAGTGTCCTGACAGAGAAAACTCTTAAGAGAGAAATGAAAGTTATGAGCATATCAATGAAACCTAAAGTCGGGTAAAATACATACACACAAAACGAATGATTTTCTTTGAGACTTACAAATTCATTTTCAAAGACAAGAAAGGTCCTCTCACTAAGGTCTGCCCTGACCCCTCATGTGTTACAACCTTCACAGAACTTTGTCACCATCTGAAACTGAATTGTTTGGTTGTTCCCATGGTTACTGACTCTGTATTTCCCACTAGAATGCTGGCACTGTGAGATCAGAGCTGTTGACTACTTAGGTCAGGACCACAGAATAATAGAATTAATGAACATGTATGTGAATGAGATTCTCATGTGATGGTTAATCTTGATTAAATCTGGACTCCCCTCAGTCATTTCTTTGGACTGGGCTTGAAGTTCTTTCTAGGAAGGACTGAGGAGAAAAGACCCTCCCCCAGAGAAAGCAGTGATTTCTGGAGTTGATGCAGATAGAAAAAAGTCTCAGGAAACCTCCGTCCTTGTGCCCACCTTCCCTCTGTGTTGGTGATTGCATCTACTCTCTTGTTGGCCCCTGCCCCCACCCTTCGTTGACATTGGAACCAGCCTTGTTGCCCTTTCAGTGTGGACTAAAGACTAGTGACTCCTGGAATCCTCCAGGCCTCATCAACAGATTGGGGCTTCTGAGTCATATATTCATTATTTCATTTCTGTGCATCTAGAGAACCCTGGCGAATTCAGAAGTGTACATCCCCCACTGCTAACTGACATTCCACCCATTGCATCTCTCAAGAAATGAGCATGTGTTCATGGTACAACTTGAGTGCACCCTCTCTCTACCTGCTGCAGCCGACAAATGAATACAAGAAGCAATATGTAATATGCAATTCACTTTGAAAACCCTAATGCCCTTGCCAAATACAAAGTCTCATTTTTTTTCCAGCACTGGGTATTGACCCATGACCTAGGGCCATGTTCATAATATGCAGTGACACTGAGATGTGTACTCAGGTCCTAAAACAGGTCTTTTCTTAAACAGGTACTTTCATTTAAGAATGAGAACGGCCCTTAGATGGTGTCTATTTCACAACCTTGTGTACATGAACAGAGAAGTTAAAGTTAACATGATTTCCTTTCTTGTGGCCTAGGTCACAAGTTAGCCTTAGCTAAACCTAGGACGTTTACCATTCACCTTATGACTCTAAGTAGGAACCATCATTGTTGGATATAGGTGTCAATGATGACTGAGAGGCAATGTATGAGACCCACTCAACAGATCTTTCCTCCGCCTATGAAAACTCCAGATTCTTAGGTAAGCAGTCTCAGACAAGAAATTTCACACCTCTCTTGAAACTTTTTAGGGGGTGTACCAACTTCTCATAACTTGCTAATTTCTTATAATCATATATGTTAAGGGTTTTCTATTAGCCAATCAATATGTAAGTTGTCTTTTTCCTGTAACCCCTTTCCCAGCCCAAAGTATAAGTTGTAAGAACTTCCTCAACTCAAGGTTCAGAATTTGGACTTGAGTTCTCTGAACTGGGCTGCATCCTAAATAGGACCTGCTTCTTGACTGTTCCCAGTGTCTTTCCTTGTCTTTTCCTGTAACACCATCAGGAATTCATTCTTAGTAAATATTGGTCCATTGGTGGCCATGTGACATAGTTTGGCTCAATCCAGCCAGAGGGACAGGTGATCTATGCTGATGGGAGACCTGTAGCTTTGAAGGTGGAGGTAATCCGTCTTGTGGTCTTCTTCCATGCTTAGGATAAAATCACTGCTGTAGATATTTGGGATACTGTTTATATTAGGGCTCAGGAATATCTTCTGCAAAAAGGTCAGATGGTAAATAGTGTTGCCAACCCGGAGGTCCATGGTTCTCATGGCAACCATTCAATTCAGCCATTATAGTGCAAACATCAAGAGAACAGACTAAGCGTGGCTCAGTAAAATATTTTCAAATAGTCATTGGTATGTTTACATCACTGAACCATTTTGACCTCATGAGCTATAGATGATATCATTCCCGGAGTTCATGCCGCATGTTAACTCCTAGTTCTGATAGATGACAATGTTCTTTATTCCTTAAAGCTGTTTTATGAAGAGGGTTTAAAGAATGCTACTATTAAAATCAAGTCATAGCAACCTAATTAATTCAGCACTTAATAATACTTATAATGCTTACCAAACTCCTATAAAGCTGGTATGAATGGATTCACTCTAAAAACATTATCTGTTTACTATGAGAGACAGTATGGACATTCCAGGACTTTGTTCTGCTGCAAATGAACTCCAGACACATGGGCCACTTTGTTCATCTGGCTTTACAAGGGTACTGAGGATTAGAACCCAGGCTGTCAGGCATTGCAAGTAAGTGCCTTAACCTCTGAACAATCTCTCCAGCCAGAGATGCAACCTTAAAATGAACAAATAGAAGCAAAGTTCCAGTGACTAATTTTCAAAGCAGTGTTTGATGTCAGGTGTTCTCAGTAACCAAACAGAAAGTGATCCTATGCAGGGGGTGTGGGCTTCTAAAAATCTATGCAAGGTTGTTAGAATGGTATCCATGACTTGATTTGGCCTTGATGGTCTTTTAATTTCATCCTAGTATAGAAAAACCCCAAAGGGTGAGTAGGTGGTAGCTACCTTCACCATTCTCTACCACTGTAACAATCAGAGCTTCCTCACACCAGGGAGCTGAGGACGGCTTCCCCTGAATGTCATGTTGAACCCCTATGATCCATCAAGACTGTCAGATCTCATCAGTCATCACTGCAAGAAAATGGTCTCTGCCTCACTGAAGGACCTCATACAAGCATATCTAAGGAACAAAACTGAGCTGCAAAGGATTCTGGGAGTATGCTCTTTAGCCATGCCTCTCCTCTGAAGATAGGGTTGGGTTTTCCCCAGACTGGCTTAAATTTAAGCATCCCACGTCTGTAGAAGAATGGGGTCCTAGACTCAAGTCATTTGTTTACTAAATCTTAACATGACTGTCTTCATCTGTAGCCCCGCCAGCCGAGCCTGCATAATGACTTCATAGTAATGTTTCACAGTACAGTGGAGGGGAAGTAATGCTTTCATGATTGCAATAAAAGCTGTCCATGCCTGTGAATCTTGCCTTTGGCAAAATAAATGATCAAATCCTATGCCAATGGCAAGACCAGGATGCTGCTGGTCAAGTTCCATTCAGCAATAGAGAAGGAGCTTTCTTTATTCCCAAAGAATTTATGTTTCATGGTTCAGGATTGGTGAAGGGCTGGCCTTTAAAATGAGACAAGATGGTTACTGTAAATTAATTCGATAGGTGTTTAATTGGCATAAAATATAACCTGTTATAGAATGTATTTGAACATTTGTGCAGGAGAATATTCAGTGGTGTTATGAGGGAGAATAGAACTTCCTTCCAGTGACTCAGCAGTTAAAGGTACCTGCTTGCAAAGCCTGATGGCCTGGGTTCAATTCCTCAGCACCCACATAAAGCTAGATGCAAAAAGTGTCACATGCATCTGGAGTCTGTTTGCAGTGGCAGGAGGCCCTGGTGTGCCCACACAACTCTCTTTCTGCCTGCCTCTTTCCCAAATCAAGAAATAGATAAAGAAATTTTTAAAAAGAATTTCTGTCCAGTACAAAGAGCACTCTGAGAGTTCCTATCTAAGCTCCTCACTTATCAGAGCACGTGGTTTCTGGCAGGGAACTCCACTGCTCTCGATCTTAACTTCCATATCCCTGAAATTTGGGGATAATAAAGAGAAAATATGTATGAAATGACTTGCAATTCTTGAAAAGTACTACACTATATATTTAAGAGTATTGTTATTTATGATGAGATAGTGTCAGATGCATAAATTTGGATCCTTTGAAATGTTGGCAGGGAGGAAAACAGCAAATCTAGGTCATTGAAGACCTGTTTCTCAGAGTGCTTCTATTATGAATAAAACACAAAGGAAATTTTTCTAACTTTTTCTGGAAAAAATTGTCAATTTCTATAATTATTTTTATAAATAATTTTTCTTCCAGAAGATCATCTTCTTCAAGAAACAATTATAGGTCTCATTTTCTTATATTCCCACCTAATCCTTGGGCATTAAGAATGGTTTATTTGTATTATGAAACAAGTTTCCAGACTGTGCAGATAATTCACACCTGTGTATCTTATGTTAATCTGCTTTTACGCAATTTCTTCCTTCAAATTTTATAATAGAGCATCCCACAAATGCTATCTATAAACATAAGTGTTTTTACCAAATATGTATAAGTATTCTTACCATACTTAGATATAAATCCTACCTGCTTTAGGATGCCCAATATAAATTTTGGAATTTTTCCTATTTTATATATACAGAGAGAATGATTGATTACTCTGTATGATTTGAGAAAAAGTGGCTTGAATTCGAGATCAATGATCATTTTGGTCATGTATTATTTTCCTTTCCAGGAAAAATAAAATAGAGTAACAATTCCATCCCATCCTATGAGACATTGGGACACAGAAATGAGAAGTGACTGGGCTGGTTCTTGACACATTTTCTCTTCATAAATGCTCATGTTTAGAGTAGGGGAGATAATATTTACCATGAGCCATCCAGCCTCCAGCTCTGACACTTATCAGCATCACTGTGTGAGAAGATGGAACGGAAGAGAGTGAAAACATGTATCACTCTAGAAGAATGTATGTGCCATCCTGGATAACGAATGCACCTCAGTGAGTAACCCTGGGGTGTATTTATGGGTTCCAGAAGAACAGGTACAAAGATGTGTTACCTGTGGGCATTGGTGAGACTTACCATGTAGCTGAGGAAGCTCCATAGGATGGGGCAAGCCCTAACTCTACAGGCAGCTAAGTGCATTGCTCAAAGGCTCTACTGCAAACTTGGTTTAAGTAATGGGGAGAAACAAAGCAACACACACACACACAGGCACACACACACAGAGGCACACTCACACACACGCATACACGCTCACACACAGGCACACCATGCGTGAGACTGAAGTGGCATTATAAAGCCACTAGGAGGATTTCTATGGAAGGTGAAAAATGCAAAAATATTAACAATAAGAGAAAACCAGACTATTCCACCCCAAATTAACTAGGCTTCTGAGACAGCATTCTAAACCTCAAAAGCAAGTAATAGCGGCCAAAGTACTAAAGAAGGCGAGGGCAACAGTGGAATGCAGACCAGGACTCACATCCAGGTCAAGAAGTGAAGCAGAGGCCATTTCCAGAACCAAGAATGCCCACCTCTAAGGCATGGTCTCTGCACAACTGACATTTCTCCTTCTTCAGTAACTTGCTCAGTTTCTTAAAGTCCTTTGTTTCCCAATCCACTGCAATGTACTCTTCTATTTGCAGAAGCTCAGTTATACTAATTGCCTATGTTTTAGAAGAAGCATGAAATATAATATTGTGGAAATAGAGCTTTCAGGCAATAACTGTGTGGAAGAGACAAAGCTTAGCTCCATGCAATTAATGTCCCTGAAAATAACATTGTGACAAATGAAGCGTAGTCAAAGAATGTTCACACTGAAACTTAAAGCCACCAAGTGGAGAGAGGGGCAGACAGAGAGAGAGGAGAGAGAGAAAGAGAGAGAGAGAGAGAGAGAGAGAGAGAGAGAGAGAGCATGTGCAACTCTTTAGTGATGTATTACATTATAAACCCATTCATCAGGGTTGACAATAGCTGTTTGGATTTTATTAGAGAGATGATATCTCTGCATTTGAGGAGGTAAAGAAAAACCTTGTAGAGAAAGAAAAGAATTATCTGGGCTTTTAAAAAATGAAGACATTTTAGGGCTGGAGAAATAAATCAGTGGTTTAAGGTCATGCTTGCAAAACCTTACAGCTTGGGTTCCATTCCCTGGTTCCCACATCACACCAGACGCAACAAGTACCTATGCATCTAGAGTTCAGTTGCAGTGCCAAGAAGCTCTGGTTTGCTACTCTCCCTTTCACACTCTATTTCTCTCTGTCTCTCCTTCCTTGTAAATAAATAACAAAAATATTTTTAAATACAATTAAAAATCAAAGACATCTGAAAAGTTAGAGGTTCTTTGAAGGATTGTGGTGGGAAGGGCACTGGTAACGTTTTCTTGTTTTCTTATCTGAGACCAGCTGTTGCTATGCTTACACGGATCTAGAAGCCCAGGAAAAATTTGCCATGTTCCTTACAATGTTCAGAAGGATACTTACATATGATTCACACATAAAATAATGAATTTGAAAATATCTCATCTTGAATTCCCAAGCCATTATAGAGTTCTGTCATGTGGTGAGGGGGACATAGAAGAAGCAAACAAGATTTGGACATAAACACCCATCAGAGACCAAGAATAATCTCAAAGAACTTCAAAACAATGCTGTCCATATATGCAAGCATGTATTTTTAGAAAAAGAACCAACAGAAAGATCTGGAAAACAACATAAAATTTACATCTGCCCTCCGGTGTCCCTTCAACAAGCCAGTTCATCAACAAGCAAGACAAGACTGAATCTCCACAATGACATTTGTACACTTTTGAGCTAAGATGTCTTAAGTAACAAAATGTCCAGAGATTTAGCAAAGTAACTTTATGAGATATCTATACATTAAGGAAAATGGATTTCTTTCTTTCTAGTTTCTTAATACTTTTACTTATTATTTGAGAGAGTGAGACAGAGAGAAAGAGGCAGACAGGAAGAGAATCGGTATGGGTGTTCCAGGGCCTCTTGTCACTGCAAATGAACTCCAAATGTATGCACCATTTTGTGCATCTGACTTTATGTGGGTGCTGGGGAATCGAATTTGGGCTATCAGGCTTTGCAAACAAGTGCCTTTAACTGCTGAGCCATCTCTCCAGCCCTATGTCTTTCTGAAGAAAAAGATTTGATGGATTTGAGGGTGGAGCAAATACAAAGACTGTCAGAGTTCCTCGATTGATTGATATGGTTGGTTGGCTAGTTGATTTACTTATTTATTTCATAGAGAGATATCTCTGGGCTTAAGGCAGCAAAGAAAGGTTTTCTAGAGGAGGAACCTGGCATGAATTGTCAAAGGCATTTATGATAGTGTGCAGATCAAAGTTTATAGTAGCTGTATTACTAAATTACCAAGAATATCTTAATAAAGCCTGACTACATAAGTCAGGCATCAAAAAGTCCTTTTAAGATTAAAACAATTCTTCTCTCTAGCCTTTTATAGAATTTTTTGTACCTTGTCTAAAAGTAATTTTGTTATCTATTTAAATATTTTGATAGATATTTTCAATTGTCCCCTAGGGGTGAATATTCAGTTTACTTCCAATAATTTACTACAGGCAAAAATGTTACAGAAAAATACTGGCACATCCTCAAAAGTTTGCATATTTCTTTTTTTTCTTTTTTTTGTGTATTTCTGAAGGGAATAAAATTTTACTTGAAATTATTGAGTCCAAGAGTACTTGTGCAAGTAATTTTAACAGATCTCATCATTATTAAAGTCATAACAATAGGTCCCACAACTGTAATATAGAACAACACCTGGATCCTCACATTTTTACCAATGTATGTTAACAAACTTGATCTTTGCCAATCTGCTGGGCAAATGTAGCAACTTCTTGTAACTTTAAGGGTCCTTTACATTTCAGTGACACTTTTACTGAGTAGAAAATTTAAGAATCATATTCATTTGCCTTTAGAACTATTGTGATTGCTTTGGTCAGCACTGGGGTTTTCTTTTTTTGTTACTTTGGAACTAATAAGCCCGCTTTGATATATTCTATTAAAAAGGACTTCAACATTTTCCCTTCTGTTACCTTTCATACCTTATAGCTGTAATAGATGAAGGCACTCTTCATTTGATTTTAAATATATTTTGAATTATGTTTTCAAACAGATTTTTCACACGTACCTATTTTCTAAATGTTCATCTAATACCTCTTTCTGGCGTCTTCCACACATAATCCTGTATATATGCTTTATGCTCTTGTCTTTTGAAAACAACTGATTTAAGTCTCATATTAATCCTACCAATCAACTGGTATTAATATATTTAGTAATGATTTTTGCTAGCTCTTTGCAGAATATGTGGAGAGGGGTGGGAATCAGGTTGGATCCTAGAAAGAAGGGCTTATACAACCTTCCTTCTGCCTAGGCTCCAAAAGTCAACTCAACAGAGCTCCTAGCACTGCCTTCTCCCTTTGTCTTCTGCCACAGGACACATAAACTGCTTCCCTGAAATGTCACTATGAGGCAGGACCTGTGAAGCTTTGTTCCAGATGCTGGGATGGTCCTACAGAGTGTGACCCACACCCTCCTCCTTGCTAGAAAGAATCTTCTTCCTCTTTTTTCAGTTTACTTCAAGCAACAACAGGACAAACATCTGTACAAGCTCGCCATTGCTCAGGAAATTTTGGAAGAAGGGGCCAGAATAATGTTAAGAGCCACAGAGTGGAAAGACATACTGTAATGCACTGTCTACCTAACAGGACCCAACTAATGCATTCTTGACCCCACAGTGACTTCTGATACCCAGCGAGGAGTGTCCTGAGTGGAATAGGGTTGTGAGAGTGAATTAAAGAAAATCACCCAGCACTTGGGAGGCAGAAGTAGGAGGATCGCTGTGAGTTCGAGGCCAGCCTGAGACTACATAGTGAATTCCAGGTCAGCCTGGACTAGAGCGAGACCCTACCTCAAAAACCAAAAAACCAAAAAACTAAAGTTCCCAATAAAAAATTATTTTTAAAAAGTTTTGACTCTAGCGATCTACTTGCAGCCAAGCTCCCATCCAATGTTTCCACCATCTTCCAAAACATCTCCACCAACTAGGCAGCAAGTGTTTAAACACATGAGCCTGGAGAACATTGCACATTTAAACCATAACACACACACACACACACACACACACACCTCTGTCAAAAGAGAAACATAATTAGATCTTTGGAAATAAAACATTATGCCACTCACTGTAGTAAACACTAGAAATAGAAATTTAAGTCCAATAGTATCGTGAGAAAAACCTTTAAACAAATATAAAGATACTAGACTGAGATCCTTATACATCAAAGTTACATATAAGCCAAAGAAAAACCCTGCATTCTAGTAAATGGACCAAGATCTTAAAATTGTAGGACTAATTCAACCACCAGCCATACTTTGGTTTTCTGAGAAAATGGGACAGATGGCTACTTTATACTAAATGACCCCACAAATCACAACTTCAGAATCCATAGATCTCACACTTACAAAACCTTGGAAAGGCTTTGAGATCTTGGGAGTCCTGGCCTTTGTATAAACAGAGACTTCCCACATTTATTTTTACTGTAGCTTAAACACAAATCAAGGGTGCTGCCTGAATGACAGAGCTGTGCAAAATAAAGCAGGCCAAGAGGTTACTCAATTGCCCTGAACACAGAATCTCTCTCTATATCTTCCCTGTCAATAATAATTAGCCCTTTGTAAAAAGGGTGTTGTAGATATACAGTCAAAATGACCCTTTAAGGGAGGATATAATTTGGCTTACAGAAATACATTTCCAACAAATAACTGCTTGGGGAGGAAAACACAAGGAAACCTCCTGCTTGAAAGTGATAATCACAGTTAACAGCCTCCCCAGCCTAGATTGAGTATTCTAGAAGAAACTCTCATATTGTCAATTAGCCAGCATTTTCTCAGAGTGGTGACACTTTGAAATGGCTAAATACAGAATTAGGAGGAGAAAAGGAGTTGCTCTTAGTCTCCTCCCTAATCCTCGTCCCACCTCCACACTCTCTACCAACCCCCAAACAAACCACATAAGAGAAACCCCCAAACCAGCCTAAGCATCATTTTCCTGGCTCGGTTTCAGAAGAGACCTGAACATAACATAGCATCAGTTCATAAACCAGACAGGGATCAGCCTGCTGCGTAAACATAGAAAAATCAATCCACGAGTCCCAACCCGGTGTAGTGGCCTTTAGGGCTGCTTCAGAAATCAATCCTAGAAGAGAATGACAGGGCACTGCCCCAAGGCCTGAAAACACAGTGTCTCAAATCGCCAGCCATAGAGCCTGCTCCCCCCCAGGGACCTCACTCTAGGCTCTGGCTAGAGACTCAATGGGGAGATCTCTTTGGAGATGATTGTTTTTTATTATATACTTTCATTGCTGAGGATTAATCTGGGTTCATACTGAATGCAGAAAGACATAAAGTAGACCATACAAGGCTTTTTGAGTGATATATTATATATCTCTTCATGACTCACAATCAATAGCTTTCATAAATTAAATAAAATTTCAAAAAGTATATATCTTTAATCCATACCCATCAAAATACTTTGGGGTCTTCAAGAATTTTTATTAAGATGGTAAAAATATTCCTAGATCCCAAAAATTTTTGAGTCCCTATAGTCCCATATGCTTCTGGTTTCTGAAAGGTCCCCAGTGCAAGGCTTCATGGAATTTTGGCAAAACTGAGTCACAGGCTGTTGTCATAGGAGTAATGACACCTTCTTAGTAAAGCACTGCCAGATACAGCAGAGACAGATCTCTTCAAGGTGAGCTGGGTTTAAACTTTTTTCAAAAAACTTATTCTTAATACTTAGATATATAGTGTATGAGAAAGTCTTGTGATGGTACCCCCATTTCCCTCCTCCCTGTCCTCAATGCATTGAGAGCCTTCCTCAGTGAGATTGCTGGACCAGTCCATGAGGTATGTGGTTATGAATTATGCAATCAGTAGCCAGTGTTTTTTTTATTTGTGTATTGTCCTTGGAGGGGGGGCAGCAATGTCTCTGGACGTTCTCTCCCAACATGGCTCTTACAATCTTTCAGGCCCCTCTTCCGAAAAGTTCCTGAGTCATGGTGGGTGAGTTTTAAGTCTGCCTTGCTGTTGAGATCTTAAGAGTCTCTGGATTTCTGCTTTGGGTTGTGCTCAGTATCCTTAGTGACTGTCTCCACTAACGTTTCATAAGTTTTTCTGACTTGTTGTGGAGCAAGTTCTCTTGCTCATCTCACCACTTCCTCACATGTTTCCTTTGGGCCCTTATGGGTGGTACATGGTTCACAGAGGAAATAGATGAAAATACACAAAAACTATAAGTCAAGGACATGAAACTGAAAAAAAATTTGGTTGTAAGTGAAGTTTATAAGTATATGTCATATTAGAAATCAACAATTCAAGGTAAATTATGACACCAATCACAATAATAGTAACAATTCAGGGGAAATTATGACTCCAATCATAACAAAAGTAAAGTCATGAGATTAGAAAACTCACATAGGAAATGCCCTATATTTCTTCAGTTAGTACAAACTTGGAGGTAGAGTCCTAAACAAATAGGAGTCAATCATTTCTATAGTTAGCTGATGAAAATTTTGGATGTTATGCCAGGACTCTCTTCTGCCTTTCTTTGTTGAAAAAAAAGAGATTTATTTATTCGCTTATTGCATACAGTGTGCGTGCGTGTGTGTGTGTGTGTGTGTGTGTGTGTGTGTGTGTGTGTGTGTGTGTGTACATGCCTGGGTGTCTTGCCCCTGCAAATGAATGCCAGACACTTCCATGAAACGTTGCTTCCCATTTTATATGGGTGGCTATGTGGTTGAACCCAGACCAGCAACAGGCTTTGTAAGCAAGTACTTAAACCACTGAGTCAGCTCTCTAACCCCTAACTTGCCTTTCTTTAGGGAAAAATATTTATACATAAGTTATAGTGCAGTAGTGAGTGTATAAAAGAATTAGTCATTATGTGGGACATCATTTTGGATAATTTATTCCCACCATTCCAAATACATGCACTCGTTACATTGTTCCAGGGAATCACACAAGCATTACCGCATATACACTAGCTGAGGAGCACTAAGAGCAGAGCAGCAGTGTGACTGCTGTCTCTGCAGTGTCTGTGCTCAGCGTGTCCCTCTGGGCATCACTACCTAACCCTCTACACGGTGTCCCCTTAAGCTTGCGGACCCTCTTCACATGCCCTATGCCTCCAACAAGAGCCTTTATTGTAAGTGGAATTTCCCAGAAGCAAGTCCTGGAACAAAGGTTTGAGTACAAATGCTTTATTATTTAGTAAATAATCCCAGGGTATACTGATAAATATATAAAAGAAAGGAAACATGGTGTTTTATCCTTCAGATTATAGAAACAGAAAAAAAACCCACCTGAGTTTCACTGAAAAGTCTGGGAAGACCATAAGAAAGACATAATCTGGTTTTCAGTCCACCACCCCATCTGCCTCCAAGGACTAGGAAGGTCAGGAGTATTTGAATCCATTTGTCACTGGCTGAGAACCACTCCTGGGAGGATTCACCAGCTCTCTTTTCCAGCCTGCCTTTGACTTACAAAGACAAAAAGTCTGAGTAGAATAGTTACAGGTGCTTCTGGGAGAAGGTATGCAACCAGAATAGTGAGTACCAGGGAGATATAGGTTTGCACTCATGAAGGAATCACTCCTTGTACCTGAAACACTCTGCCACTGAAGCCTCTGCCATCACACTGACACTGCCCCTTGCTTAGGCACTCCCTCCTTCTCATTTTGTTTGGTTGTTGCTGGTGACATTCCATTCAGCCTTCAATATCACATTCACTTGTCACTTACTGTGATCCATCTCTTAGAAGGAATAAATGATTAACCCCTCCCTTGCATTTCCCGGGTATCTTAGACTTAACTATCTCATACATGTGGCTGTCCTCTGTGTCATCAACAAGTGCCATCACCCCCGGCTTTCAAGTAAGGAACTGGTATGTCAGGCTATATGCAGCATTACCTAGTTCCTCAAAGGTCCATCTAACCTAACATTCTTTTTTTAATGTTTATTATTTATTTATTTGTTTAAGAGAACAGGAGAAAGAGGGAGAATGAGCATGCCTGGGCTTCCTACCTCTATAAATGAACTCCAGATGCAGGCATTACTTTGTGCATCTGGCTTCACATGGGTACTGGGGACTTGAACCTGGGCCATCTGGCCCTGCAAGTAAGCACCTTTAACCCTAAAGCCATCTCTATATCCCTTATCATTCTTTAAAAAAACATTTTGTTGAAAACCTCCATATATGTACACAATATATCCTGAACATAATCTATCCACCATTTTCCTGTAGATGTGTAACCCCTTCACTGAGCAACTTCTTTCCAACTGGTTCCTGTCTTGTTTTTATTGTCAACATTTTCTCTCATTATTTTCATGTCTCATGTGGGTAGCATCGGTCACTGTGAGGCCATGAATGATGAATGTCTAGAATAGCTACTTTGTGTCTGGAAGACAAGATTTCAAAAAACTCCTCCCCATCCTTTGGCTCTTCCATTCTGTCTGCCACCTATTCTGCAGTGGTCCTTGAGCCTTGGTGGGTGTGATACTGATGTCTCACTTAGTGTTGGGCACTTGGCTATAACTTCTTTTTTAGCACTTTGGTGAGTTTTGAGTCACCCCAGTGGTCACTGGCATCTGAAAAGAGAAGCTTCTCTAACCAAAAATAAGAGTAGCATTAATAGATGGGCATAAACATAAGTATTTAGAGGGCAGTTTCCAACCTATCATTCTAATTCAAAATCTTCTCTTTGACCCATCAAGGTAAAAAAAACAAAAAACCACATTTACTGCACTCAGGATGTATCTGACACAAAGAATAATTAGAAATCAGCCGGACCAAATCTATTCCCAGGTATTCAGAGAATCATCCATGGTACACTCTATCCAGAGGTCACCACCATGTCCTGTGACTCATTCTACACAACCTAAGGGCATTGTCAACATGGCTCCATTTTTAATCAATATTCCCATCAGTTCCTACCATATAAGTAAGAGGTCATTTTCTCACTCTTAATGGCTCTTTCTTTCCTAGACTGTTCATGACCATGATGGATTACATGAACAAGAGTAGTGTCTCAGAAAACCACTCTGATGGTGTCCCCCTGAAGCATAGCGGGAAAAGTAGCTCTCACGATTTTCCAATGAATATCATCTCACTGTTTCATCTAGCACCCTTCTGTCCTTCAAGTGAACACACTCATGCAATGCCCTTGGGGCGATCTGTAGAACTAATACGCATGCCACTCAACCTCTCTGCCTCCTGCACAGTCCTCTCCAGGCCTTCATTATTCCCAGAAGACCAGAACACAACGATATCCCATCACGGAGGACATAGTCTTTTTTCCTTCCCTCTTTCCTCCTCACCTCCAAGATCAACACCATTATTCCAATTTTAAACCATTAGGATTGTTTAACTTTCTGACCAGACATGGATTCCAGGCTACAAATTCAGGTTACCAAGAAATATGCCATCCTTTATTATATTACAGAGCTCTTTTCTTTTGACTCAGAGATGCACCTTTCCCACATGGTTGAGGAAAATTAAACTCAGTTCCATCCATGACTTTTATTTCTTTGTGAGTCTTGGAGCCCTGGAATTCAAGGCCTCTATAATTCTTAAACAGGTGTCCATGCACACAGATCACCAATGACATGCCCTCTGGTTATCACTGGGTAGCCGTTTCTGGCCTGTTGGCTGGTGTCTCTGTTCGGGCATCCTTGAGGCATGGAAATCTTCCGTCTCTGAGCTTATGCATGAATATTATCTTGTCAAATACACCACAGAGTCATTTTATTTCAAGAATTTTGCAACCACTCACCCACACTGTTTATGCCTCAGGCTGAGCTTCTTTCCACATAGGAGCTCATTCAACCTGTCTTGCTTTCTGGTGCAGGTTAGGGCTCATCTCTTGAATCCCATGTGACTTCATCCAGCTCTCCTACGACTTCAGGCAAGATATTTTCTCTAACTTGTCACCTAGTCTTTCTGGGATTTTTAGGGGTTATAATGGCATGGGTGGTAGACAAAAATGTATGTGCAGATGTGTGTCCCAAGGGCAGGCCAGAAGGAACATCAGGTGTCATCTGTTGCTCTTCTAAGTTCTCTCTCACTGTTTGCCAGTGGCTAACCAGGGAACCCCAGAGATGCTCCTATGTTCAGCCCCTCAATCCTGGGGTTACAGGCAGCATCATTCCACCTAGCTTTTTGTGGAAGTACTGGGGATTGAACTCTGGTCATCATGCATGTAGCAAGTTCTCTTCCCTGCTGAGACATCTCCTCATCCCCCTTCTAAGAGATAGGAAGGATAAACTAAGATGAGCAGTACAGTTCTTTCAGCCTTCCCATACACTTTCCCTAAATTGAAGAGGAAGAAAAAGGATGAAAAAGTTATTCTGGATTAATATTACATATTATTACCCTAGATACATAGAGAGAGACCTAGCTTTCCCTGAGAGGAATCAAAGACGAGAGAATTGTTTAAAGACAGTCAAATATTCCTTTGGTGATTTAAATTTGTTAAAAGCATAATGCAGAACTCTTGTTCAATTTTTTTTTCAAGGTAGGGTCTCGCTCTGATCTGGAACTCACAGTGATCCTCCTACCTCTGCCTTCCAAGCTTCAAGTGTTTTAATTAAGTGTTGAAATGCTTTCATCAAAGTCAATGTACTTAAAAAGGCTATAATTAGGCCCTAATATCTCCGAAATTTTCCCTATATCCTATTTCTTCTCCTCAATTGATCCCTCCCTTCCTCTTGCCTCTTAAATACACTTATAACAATTTCAATGATTTCAGAGACTCTACCATATCCCCTCTTGTAAGAGAGAATTCCTCCTTAAAAGTCATCCAACATGCCTTTCTGGCTACAAACTTACTTTTTTAATGAAAAATTTTATGCAAAATATAAGAAAGAAAAAGATCTAAGTTTGATAAACTGTAATAATAAAGAGTATGGCTGAGGAGATATCATCATTCACCAGTGATTTGAAAGCATATTTCTAACTCAAACCCTGGTCTTTGGCTCTCTCTGTATGTACAAGTGCCCTGTTTATGGCTTCCATCTACCATGGCTTGGAAACATTTGGAAAGCAATGTGTGCTGCGAATTTACTTTCTCTAGTCGTTATTTCCTAAACAACACAGAATAACAACTATGCACATATTGTTTACACTGCATTAGGTATTATAAGTAATCCCAGAGAGGATCTAAAGTAAACAGGAGGATATGCATAGGTTATATCCTAATATCATAATACGATAGCATTTAACATAAGAGGCTTCAAAGTCTACAATTTTGGTATCTGTGGGAGGTTCTGAAACAAATTCCCAGCAGATAGAAAGAGACAAATATGTATTATGATGAGAGATGTGAATATTCCTAAATGAAGCATCCCTTTACTCTTGTCCTGACAGGGTGAAAGCATTTCTATGAGTGTTTGTCTTAACAAGTGTCCTGGAGAACAAATGGACAGATCTAAAAATTGCTGTGAAATGAGACTGGTGATCAACTGTGATCATCTTCCTTGTGAGGTACTCTAAGATACTTTTCAGAGGCTGGTTGGGGAAAACAAAAACAAAAATGGAAACTGTTAGACTTCAGTTAAATAACTGTTTATTGCAATTGAAGCTAATAGTTATTCATTATTCAGTCAACTATTTGGTACAAACAGATAAACATTCTCCCGCTTGTTAGTCCCTAGGGCTTTTCTTAATCCTATCTGAATTTACTTTCTGTGAATTTCTGAGTAATCAGAAGTTATAGGTTGAATATATCTTGTGCTCAGAACACCCATGGTGTAACTGCTTCACTTTTTCTTTTCATTTCAAAGGAACGGAAATGGTCTATCCAAAGTGAAAAGCGAGTGTTTGTGTGTGTGTGTGTGTGTGTGTGTGTGTGTGTGTGTGTGTGTGTGTGTTTTGGCTGGTACAGTATATTTTCCAATTTGCTAGTCCTGTTATTATTATGGTTGTTTTAATCAAAGAGTTATTCCAAACAGAAGCCATCAAGTTCCTTTGATTTTTTCCATTGCCACCTCCCTTCCCATCCTATCCCATCCATGCTGCTAAGATAATATTCTTGTTACTAACGTGATTCATCTATTTTGTGTGTGTGTGGCTAAAGCAGCTCAGATCTTCATAAAGGAATCTTCCTCAAATGGTCTCTACAAAGCTAAAGTACCATCAGAGGTATAACAATGCTCCAAGTTCACAGGTATTTTCTGCTATCTAATGCATCTTTCCGAGAGGGATGGAAAAAGAGAACTTTACATTCTAAACTCTACAATATGACAGTGTCTGTTCTATACATCTCCATCTTTCCCCAATGTGATGAGAGTGTTTTTCATGAGGATGACCCATATGCTCACATGCTACCACTCACACTCAGATTACACTGGCTAACACCGAGAGTAAAGCTATGTGGAGAGATGAGACAAGCAAATAAACTTTGTCTGTATGCAGGCTGGAGAAACTTGTAAAGAAAGCCACACCATCCGAAATCAGATCAAAACAAAAATAGGAAATGGACGTGAAATTGATTTAGATCTGACCTCAATATACTTCCTCAAATCCTACTTAGAGCCTCTCCTGTCAGTACATAGGATACGTACACTCTAATCATTAGTTCTTCCTGTTTGTAGCTATTAAAATTAACTGAAACTCAGCAGCCTAACTATTATAGCAAATGAGTCACAGCAAGCAAATTTTAAAGAAAGAAGGGGCCCTGCCACATCTTTAACATAGTAGAAAATTCTCTGCTTTTAATCAAAGTCAATGTACTTAAAGAGCCTGCTACAATTATATCTCATTTATAGATATTTCTTCTTTTCTGGCTTTGGCCAAGTGGAAAAAAAATGGCTAGAAGAAAAAGCCCCTGAGAAGAAATTATGTTATCTTCCTCCCTGCTTCTCTACCTGAGAGAGGAATCAAAGAAGAGAGAATTGTTGAAAGAGAGTCAAATATTTCATGGGTGGATTAAACTTGTTAAAAGTTACAATATAGGATTTTTTTGTTCACATTTTTCCCAGCCCACATATTGAGAGCTCATTATAAGAGTGTGAACTAACTGGTCTGGAAGTTCCTGAATGTTCTTATACCTAAGAAATATAAGTAATTTGTCAATCAGAACAGAAATGATTGGGTGGCTGAGGAAATAACCCAGGAACACAACACTCAATCAAAACTAATTAATGGACAACTACATGGTCCTTAAAGAAAAAAGAGCAAGACACACTGAGACCTTCCCCCAGTGGATTGAATCCTCTGAACGAAGAATCTGGTCAAGTGGTATTTATCTATCTCTGTCTGGTATATGCTGTGGGGTGCGATGGTGTAAGAGAAAACGGATGAAGAAAAGAGGGCACGAGAGAATTAAACAACGACAAAAGAGATGTAGCTCTGTATGTAGCTCTCAAATAATTAGAAAGATGAATAAACCTTCTTCATTATGCAATGTTTGTCAGCTTCACACGAGAAATGCCATAGTCCTTGTTTTGCGTTAGAGTTGGCTCTGGTGTACCAGGCATGGAAGCTGCAGAATGTTACACCAAGCAGGCCACCTTGAACTTCTGCTAAGATAACAAGAGATGAAGGTCCTTGGGCTTTTGAACCCATTGACTAGCCACCCTTTCCTGTGCTTCTGAACATTTAACTTCCATGAAAATCTTAGCTACATATTTTTAATAGCCAATTCCATATCCTTTCACGTTGATTAATTGATGACTCCCTCCAGCTCATTCTATCCATCCAACAAATGTCTATTCTCTTTTCAAACCATGGCTCCAACTTGACAGTCCTTAAAAGGTCTCTCCTGAAGTCTTTAGCAGATGGATCCTTCCTTCTCTCTAGTCTGCGCCAGCAGCCATGTAACAGTCCTCTGTGTTGGATGCTTCTCATCCAACCCCTCAAAACTCACAGGTATACACTGGACCAGGAACTTCTCAGTATCTCTGCACATCACACAGTTTCTGTGAAACAAAACAGCATCAGGAGCAGAGAGAAGAAATCAACAATAGCAAAAGCAAAGAGAAAACCAAACAGGTATTCCCATCATCCCTAAATAAAAATGTCATGTAAATACATTAAAAAATCCTTGGCTATGGTAAAATCCCACCCATTTCTGCAGCCAGCAAGTGTTAATTTTTAAAAATATTTTATTTATTCATTTTCAAGGAGAGAGAGAGAGAGAGAGAGAGAGAGAGAGAGAGAGAGAGAGAGAGAGAACACAAGGGTCGCCACCTATGTAGGTACTGGGGAATTGAACTAGGCTCCTTAGGCACTTGAGGCAAGTGCCTTAACCGCTGAACCATCTCTCCAGCCTGCAAGTGTTAATTTTGAAACCAATATGTTAACAAGCCCACAATGTGCAGTAATGGATGTAGCCAAGGTTCTGAGACATGTGCTCCCCGTGTCTTTATTAAAAGCCTTTCCAGAAAATAAAATAATCCAGTCTCCTTCATTTTAAATATGTTTCTCAGGAGCCCTCATGTTCCCTGGAATTTCTATTAATAATTCCATTTATCCTAGTAATACAATATGTGTCAAACATCACAGTGTCTATGAGAGACTAATAACCTCAGTTTGTCATGACATGAGCAGTGAAAAGATTGATGGAAAAATCTTTGGAAAGAGATTTTGATGCCAAATTAAGATTTCAAGGTGAATTCTAAAGAACAATTTAAGACCTGGCACATTGCCCTAGAAAGTTCTTTTGGAGAACCACGCCCTATTCTCCTGGGTACATTGCATTCCCTTTGTGTACTGGATCAGTACTTGGGTTTGGTGTGGGCTCCTCACATATACAAAGCCTATCTTCTGAAAAATCCAAGTTTTCAAATAATATCCTCTTCCCATATCCTCTATTCTTCCATTCTGAGACACACAGTCTCAGCATGGCAGTTAGTATTTCCTCAGCTAGTCTCCTGCCCAGGGACTCTACCATCAGGAGTCCTTCTCCACTCATACTAAGGAAGGTAATTTATGAATTATAACTTGTGTCATTTGGTTGTCTAAAGCCTTGAGCCTAATGCCTGGAATATTGTGGAAACTTGATAAATATTTGACAAATTCATTAATTACATACTTGCATATATGCTTGTTGTCCAACTGAACCAGAGACAGCGAAATGAAATGAGTTTACTTCTAGAATAAGGAAATGACACTGAAGCAGAAATCAACTGTAAGAACAAGTGAGGGAGGATTTACAGAGCAAGAAAGTTAGAGGAAAACCAAAATGAAGAGGAAGATATAGGTTTCATGAAAAACAAATAAATGTCAGTGTCCTTTCATTGTATTTCCCCTGCTGAGACCTAGAGTTAATTTATGATTTCACATTATAGTTCTTAAATGAAGAGCTGTGAATTTTATTTCTTTAAAGCCCCACAAGCTCAGGATCTTCCTCTGATAAAAGATAATCAAAAATATTTATCCCCTCTGTCACTCAGCTTCCGTGGATGCAAAGAACTTCAACTCTTCTACTGGCTCTTGGATACTCAAAGCCATATGAAAAAGTTCAATAACCCAAATATTAGTTAATATCTTATTCATTTCTCAAATTTGTATTAGTTTAACTTAGTGAGCGATTACCTCAGTTGAGTCTCACTAAGAACCATAGTACAGGTCATTACTAATTAGAGCAGAAAATCTATTGGTCTCAAGGAACAATGAAGAAACAGAGGTACAGATAGATTAAACATCAAAATAGTGAACATACTAATACAATTCTCCTATGAAGCAGCCATATTCAGCCTCTAAGCCAGTGAATATTATATAACAAAAGGAATTCTTCAGAGAAGCAGGGATTATGGGCATTAAAATGGAAATACCAGAGTATCTAGTAAGAAGATATGGAAGTCCTGACCAAGTAGAAACTAATTCAGCTTAGGTGACCCACGATGATGGAGGACATACTGGGACACTAGAGCCATATTGGCTAACGATGAAGACAGAAGAAGGGGTATTCTGGCCAAAGAACACAGTGGCTTTCAGAAGCTTGAAATGCTATTTCGCTAAACACTGGCACTTTGATTTGATATCAATCCTTCAACTATTGAAAAAGAAGTGTTTTTTGTACATGTTGGTGCAGACCTTTATTCCCAGCACTCTGGAGGCAGAGATTGCAGGATTGCTGTGTTTAAAGTCACCCTTGTATTCCAGCTCAGCCTGGGCTACAGTGAGAGCCTGTCTTGAAAACAAAAGTGAATTTTGACAAGTCAAATCAAATATGGATGGAGATTGACCTTCCCTGGGATATGTGTGATCCCACTTACACCATGAATTCTGGCCCTATGACACCCATATAGGCTTTAGATCTATAGAAATGTAAAATAATAAATTTTGGCTCTCCAAGCCTAACAATACTAGAAAATGAAGCCACCACATTAGACCTCAGATAATCAGGTGAGGCTGAGGCAGAACAAGGGCCATGAACTCTTGACAACTGGTCCACCTGAGATGAAGGGCTATTTCAAGAAAGCCGAGAAACAGAAAGGAATTCTTCAAACCTGGAGGTCTGGAAAAACCAAAAGCCTTATGAGCCAATCAGAAGGCAAAAAAAAAAAAAAAAAAAAAAGGGAAAAATCAGTAACATAGGAACCAAGAGCCAGTAACAGAAGCCACACCTACACAGGTAGGTTTTTTCTCGTCTTTCCTGTAACAGGATCCAGGGCCAGACAACCTAGATCATCAGCAGACATAGGCTCTCAGAAGCTGCCATGTGCAAATCTCATTTTGACCTCAAAGTTACTAACAGTGCTTCAAAGTAGACTACACACAACGTTTTTAGGAAAGTGGCTAAGCCTTGATATTTTTCACACAACATTTGAAGTATACGGTTTCTACTGGATTTGTTATTTAGTTGCTGATGAAAAGCTACATACAAAGGAAGAGCATTCATGGACAGAGGCTCTTCAACATCAGAACCAAGGCCATTTTGCTGGGCTTTGTCATGTCCTTTATCCCTGAGTATTTCAAAAACACTCTCAGGCCTGATACTGTGCCCTGGCATACTTCAGGGAGATTGTTTTTTTAAACAAAAGCTGCTTTCTTTCATATCCAGAGTGTCATTATCATAACTCACTAAATTAATAGTAATCTTATAATACACTTAATAGGCAATTCATATTCAAATCACCCCGATTGTCTAAAAATGTCTATTTGCAGGTACTTTGTTTAAATCAGGATCCCAACAATATCCACTGATTGGATTTGATTGCTACACCTCATGATTTTTCTTAAAGATCTCTGTCCTGCTCACAGCTTCTTCTGTTTAGTTTTTTGTCCCCATGACAATGTCTTTTATTCCTTATTGTGACTTTTGGAGTTCTTCCTCTGCTCATCACAGCTGTGTAAAAATGACAACAAAGGCTTATTAACGTCAGGATTCTTGGGAATTGGTGGAGGGAGGTATGCTGCTTCATAAAGAGCTCTCTGTTCAGCATTGATAATGTTAGGCTTTCTCATTTTTCAACAGTCTTGGTTACTTGTTTAAATATGTAGTAATGACTGTAGTTAAGAATCTTGTGACATTATGCACACACGCACATACACACACAGAGATATATGGTTTTTTTGTACAAACTGAAACTATGAAACCATGAAAACAGTTAGACACATGAGGAATACATTGAGACCAGAGAGGTAGCATTATGATTATATAATAGACAACATGTGGATTCAGGAAAGATGGTAAATGATGATGAAGAGCAAAGATAAAGTAAATTAGTAAGGAATTCAAGTCATGCTGACCTTGGTCTGTGGACTCTGCTAGGTTAAGACAGTGTGTCATACATTCGTGAGAACACACTCCCTAATGCATTCCTATAGCCCTGTGAATGTAAGTAAAATTTGCAAAACAAAATTAATGAATTAAGGGTAATTTTGAAACTAAAAGGACTAGAAAGAAAACTACAGTAGGAATAATTAAAACGAACAACATGATGTTTATAGGATTTATTGTAGTGTTGCATTATCAATTTGGATTGTAAACAAAATATAAACCCATAAAATGTAAAGATGAGAAATACCTGGAACTTATAGACATAGAATGTCAGATTTTAAAGATAGAAAAATTAGAGAGGTGAACACCCTGTGGTATTTGAATGGATGTTCCCTATTGGATTTAGAGTTTTATCAAAGCTTGTAACTGAAAGGAGGTGTCACTGTGGGTGGATCCTAGGCTCTAGCCCTAAGGTGTTACTAGAGACTGATCAGGAATTCAAATCTAAGGTATACAAAGAGTCATCTGAGCTCTGCTGGAGTTCCTGTGGTTTAGCTGTCTGAGTGCACTTGGATTTGGAGGTGCTGATGGTGGTTTTTATCTCTGCATGTGGACCTGTAAGCTTCAGATAAACCTCTTCTTCCTCCCATAAACTGTGCCAGGTTTAGAGGTTCATCCAACAGTTTGGCTGACTACAACACACACACATTAAATAATGGTGAGTGTAGCTATAGTAATAGTATGTGTGGTGTGTGTTGCATGTGTATGCAGTGACTTGGAGCTCCATGGGCTCACCTATACAGCTGGAGAAGAACAAGAGTTGTCTCCCTCCATCACTCAACTGCCTATATTCTTTCCTTGCTACAGAGTATCTTACTGATTCCAGAGGCTGCCATTTGAGAATCTATTGATTCTACATTCTTTGTTCCCCACAGGACAAGGGTAACAGACATGGATGGCTATACCCAGCTGCTCATATGGGTTCTGGAGACTTGAACTGGGAGAGTGACTCAGTTTCCCTCCGGCCTTCATGCTTGTATAGGAAGTGTACTTCACTGCTAAGACATCTCTACAGCCCAAGAAAATAGCGTTTTAAGGATAAAGAAGATTACTTTCAAGACAAAATTTTAATTCACTAGACAAATTTTGCAAATTATGTTCACTCGATAAATTAGCCACGTTGTATAAATCATTAGGCATATGCAAAGAAACATGCAAATTTGTACCAATAATAAAATGTTTTAAAAATCTCTCTCAAATATTATGATGGACTGAAATACTTTGAAAACATGAACAAAATAAATCTTTCCTTCCTTAGGCTATGCCGGTCAGATATTATGAGGACAGGCATGCAAAACAAAATAATAAAAATGTACCTAGTAAAAGTGATATCAATAATTTAGAGAGTACATTATTGCAGAATATTTACAAAAGTTGTCTGTGAACTAAACTATAAAAAACTCTGAAATAATTTAAAGTAATTACTTTTGTAGACCATGATTTCTGCTAATAGAATATATTGAATTAACAAGAGAAAGAATTGAAAATTAATTTACATTTCTAGGAAAACAATGGACTAGAGACTAAATCAAACATAGATTTGAAAATACACTTAAAACTGAGAAAATCAGGGAATGTCACCTAATAAATTCTCCATGAAACAGTAAAAGTAATACTTAGTGGGAATTAGTAGCAATAAATTGCATCAGGAAAGTGTGAAAGTAAATCATTAAAAGGACCTAACTTTAGATTTATTTTTTAAAATATATATTTATTGTCCATA
>PVHP010024469.1:0-26404 GCA_004024765.1 Zapus hudsonius | reverse complement strand
CAGCACCACAAGCAAGCACACTGTAACACACTGTGATTCACAAAATGCAGAACTCCAGACCAGGGTTCTGGCTCTTATTTTGCATATCTATCCTTAGTATTTTACATCCAAATTAGAAAGGGTCAGTCCCCAGGAGGCTAGGCCAAAGTGGTACTTCCTCTAGCCAGAAGCCTGGAGACAATTAATAATTTTAATAAATTTTTAATTCTTTTGGGGGACATTATTCAAACTACCACAATAAGTATCTCTGGATCTTTGCCCTGGTTGTGTTGGATATCATTGTTATCTGTCTCCATTGACCTTTCATGGGGTATCAGACTTGTTGTGGTGATTGGTCTCCTGTTTGTGTCATCACTTTTTGTAGGTTTCATTTAGACCCTGTGTGAAGGCTAGATGTGGTCTCCTGACAGGATATGAGCCATCATCCACACACAGATTTAGATTGTTTAATCTCCATCGAAGAGTGAGATCAATATAGGTTAAATGAGACAACACTGTTATTTTTGCTAGCTCCTGATGGGTGTAGCCTCTCTGTAGCTCTCTGGTAGTGGGAATCTCCCCTAGGAGCCCGAGATCTTGGTACCCATAGGATTATGACATGAATCCCAGTTCCAGTTCAGGGTTCCTTGTCACTAAGCAGATCTCTTATCCAATCACTAAGCCATTGATTACCCTCCTCGGTTTAGGGCCACTATTGCACAGATGAGCATTTCTTAACTTGCTGGTCTCGTCCATACAGCCGTGGGTTCAGCATTCTAGTAACAACTGCCTTCATTGTATATCATTGGTATCTGCTTTCTCCAGATATCATTGATCAATTTCCCCTGGTAGCTCATGCAACACCTTCCAGTGCTACACATGCTACCATCTGGGAGCTGGTTACCATTCTGGATCTAGCTGGGTCCACTGGTAGCTCTATATCCATCCTGTTCAGGAGCCTCCACACTACTTTCTGCAGTGGTTGTACAAGTTTGCTTTCCCACAAGAAGTGAATGAAGGTCCCTTTTCTCCCACATACTCCTCAGAATCTATTGTTGGTAGATTTTTAATAATTGCCATTCTGACTAGAGTAAGGTAGAATCTCATTTTTGTTTTGATTTGCATTTCTCTAATGATTGACATTGAACATTTTCTCAAATGGGAGTTAGCCATTTGTATTTCTTCCTCTGTGAATTTCCTATTGAATTTAGCTCCCCATTTTGTGAGAGGGCTGTTTTATAATTTTCATTAAATTTTTTAAAGTTTTTTGTGCATTCTAGATATTAGACCTCTATCCATGTTGTAGCTGGCAAAAATTAACTCCCAGTTTGATGGTGGTCTATTGGCTTTGAGTATGGTGTGCTTTTCTGTACAGAAGCCTTTTGTTTGAAGAGATCCCCTTGGTTAAGTGATTGTTGCACTTCCAAGGCTATCAGAGGTTTGTTCAGTAAGTTTTTCCCTATTCCTATCTCATAGAGTGTTCCCCCAATTTTTTCTTCAAGGGTTTTCAGAGTTTTAGGTCTTACATTTAGGTCTTTGATTAATTTGGAGTTGATTTTTGTGCATGGTGAGAGGAGAGTGTCTAGTTTCACTTTCTTGCAAGTATTTTTTCAATTTGTCCAGCACCATGTGTTAAAGATGCTATCTTTATGTCAGTTCACATTTTTGACATATTTGTCAATTATGAATTAACTATATTGGCTTGAGCTTAGGGCAGGGCCTTCTATTGATTTTGGTTTGAAGTCTATTTTGTCAGATATTAGAGTAGCAACCCCTCCTTCTTATTTCCATTAGCTTCGAAGATCCTTTTCCATCCTTTCATCCTGAGGCAGTTCCTGTCTTTAGAGGTGAGGTGAGTTTCTTGGAGGCAGCAGATAGAAGGATTCATTTTTCTGATCCATCCTGCTATCTTGTGTATTTTTATAGGAGAGGTAAGACCATGAATATTCAAACGTATAACTGTGATGAGGCTTGACTTAATCATTGCCGTAGTGTAGGGTTTATGGAATTTTATGCCTCTCTTGTTATTTTGTTTCCTCTAAGCTTGATAATTATGTCCACCTTCAGGATAGCTCTTGGGGTTGGTTGCTTGTCTCTTCTGTGTAGAATATTTCATGGAGAATTCTCTGTTTGGTTTAGTGTCCATATAATTGTAAACCTGGATTTTATCCTGAAGTATGCTCTTTTCTCCATACTTTCGCAGGGTACAATAGTTTGGGTTGAAAGCCAAAGTGCTTTAGGCTTTGAAGTGGGCCATTACATGCCCTTCTTGCTTTCATGGTTTCCATGGGGAAGTCTGGTGTAACTCTGATGGAAGTGGCTTTATATGTCATTTTTTGTTTTGTTCTTGCTGCTTTTAGAAACCTCTCCTGGCTTTCAATGTTTAGGTTTTTAACTATAATGTGTCTTGGAGAGTTTCTTCTTTGTTCCTGCCTGTTTGGTATTGTGTGTGCTTCTTGTATCTGGATGGGATTCTCTTTTGCTAGAATGGGGATATTTTCCTCAATAATTTTGTTTAATATATTCTCTATGCCGTTTGCCTGCATTTCTTCCCCCTTTGGTACCCCCATGATTCAGAGGTTTGGTCATTTAAGGATGTCCCAAATTTACCTCATATTTTGTTCATATGTTTTTTTGAACTCATCCAAGTTTTTGTTATCACAAACTCTTTCTTTGGCTTTGTATTCCCTGACTGGGGTTCTATCTTCCAGGTAATTAACTCTGATATGAGGGATTCTAGAGATGTTTTAAATATCTCCAGTTGATATTGGTTTTCCAATAGAGCTTTTTGCATGGTCACCATCTCTTTGTTGAGTTGCATTTTCATTTCAAAAGTTGTCTTAATGCTTCCTGATACTCATTCTTTTATTTGATTATGTCTTCATTTAGTTTAGCCAGCTAAATAATTTTTATTAAATTATATTTTTATTATCCATATTTAGATACACTGGATGAGCAAATAATGTGTTGGTGTCCCCAATTCAACACAGTCTGCTGCCATGAGTAGGCTGAAGACACTTCCTACTGGGAGAGAACAGCGAACGAAGAAATGAACACTTGTGCAATAGAGGCGCAAAACCTAGGGGAGGCAATCAAGAGCTTTTAACTTGGCCAAGTAATCCATTCAGTGACAGAGAGCCCTTGATTGGAATTGGGGACTCAGGGTGAAATGCATTGGGAACCAAAATCTTGGGCCCCCAAAGAGAAATTCACTTTACAAGTGATTTACAGAGAGGCTACACACAATAGAATCTAGCGAAACCAGAAATGTGTATCTCAGTTAATCTATACTGATCTCACTCTCTGATGGAGATTCTGATTGTATTTTTCAGAAGGCATCTAGAGAGCTGTGGCCTTTCCAACCCTACCAATGAGCCACAGGCCAACATCTGACATCCTGGCCAGAGATGAGGCAGCTAATTCTTGAGCTCTTCTGATTGCTGGTTTGCCTTTAGCTCATTTAATGTTTTATCAAAATCCATCAGCTTTTCCTTCACTGTATTAAGCCTGGTGGTGAAGCTTGTGAGCTGAGTCTGCATATTTCCACTTACATTATCAATTTTCTCTTCCATATCCATTAATAATCTGAATATAGACTCCATGCAGAGATGGCCTGAAGATGTCATCCCTTGTAGGCTTGCATCTGCACTCTTTCTTTGATATTTTCACTGTGAACTTTCAAAGTGGGGCTAACCAAAAGTGATATGGGGTACTCCTGCTGTCTATTCTTTTTGCATTGTGGTCTGTCCATGTTCAGATGAGAGACTGGTTTTCCCTGGGCCCTCAGCAGAATCAGGGACCTCACCGGAGATTATGGTGATTACTGGTGAGGTTTTGGCACATGCTCATTTCCTCTTGTGTCAGGCACTGTGGGGAGGTGTTTAAACCTTCAGAAGCAGTAGCAGAATTGGGGCTGGGCCTTGTTTGGAACCCGGTGTCAGTGGGCAGTGTCATGGCGTGTTCGAGCTGATGGGGATCCAAGACACAGCTCTCTCACATGCCCTTGTCTAGGTGCGGGAATTCCCAAGCGAGCAAGGGAGGATGGGAAGTTAGGGCGCAGTTCCCCTACTTGGCCTAGTCTGGGGTCAGGAAATTAATCGGTAGACACTGGTGTGCAGGCTGGACAGAAGCAAAGTAGCGGGCTTGCATACCAGGCCTGGAAACCGGGTTCAGAGGGCAGGGTGGTGTAGAACACAGGTTTTGGGGGAGCCAAGAAAAAGCTCCTTCACCTGGCATTGCCTGGGTTCAGGGGTTCTGAACATGCATGGATGGGTTGAAGGTAAGGGTGCAGATCCCCAAAAGGCTTCTCCTGTGGTCAGGGGATTAATGAGTGGAGTCATGGTTGTACAGGCTGGTCTGGATCAAAGAGGCCAGCTTGCTTACCTGGCCTGGAAACCATGGTCAATGTGCAGGGTGGTGAGGCACATGAGTCAGCGGGGAAGCAAGGCACAGCTCACTCACCTGGCCTTTCCTAGGGTCAGTGGTTATGAGCACACAAGAGTGAATGGGAAGACAGGGAGCACATCTCCAACCTGGCCTCACCTGGGGTTAGGGGATCTATGAGTGGACCCGAGGGTGCACAGGGTGATCTGGAGCAAAGCAATGGGCTTGCTTTCTTGGCCTGGAACTTACTGAAGTCTATAAGTGCACTGGCTAGTGGGGAGCCAAGGCACATCTCCCTCACCTGGCCCTACCTGGGGTCAGGAGGTCTGAGCTCACAAGGTCAGTGGGAAGACAGGGCACAGGGTTTCTACCTGGCCTCACCTGGGGTCAGAGGGTAATGGACAGAACCATGGGTGCACAGGCTGATTGGGAGAAAGGTGGTGGGCTTGCTTACCTGGCCTCCAAACCAAAGTCAGTGGGGGTGGTCATAGGGTGCATGAGCTGGTAGTGAGCCAAGGTGCAGCATCCTCACCTGCCCATTCATTTTGGACATATGCTCCTTTCCTGCCCATTCATAGGGTCAAGGGGTCCAAGAAAAGCAGGTGAGAAGACAGTGCATAGGTTCCCAACCTGGACTCACTTGGCATCAAGGAATTAAAGGGTGGAGTCCTGGGTGCACAGGCTGGTCTGGAGCAAAGCTGTAGGCTTGCTTACCTGGCCTGGAACCTGCAGTCAGGGTCGTTGGACACACAGACTGGTGGGAAACCAAGACACAGCTCCCTCACAGGGCCATTCCAAGAATCAGTGGGTCTGAGAGAACATGGACAGTGGGAACAGAGGGGGCAGGTTACCAAATGGCTTTACGTGGGGTCAGGAGCTTAATGGGTGCAGTCACAGGTACACCGGATGGTCTGGAGCAGAGTATAAAGCTTGCTAATCTGGCCTGGAATATGCAGTAAATGTGCAGGGTCATCTGGCACATTGGCCCATGGGGAGCCTTCACCTGACATTGCCTAGGGTCAAGGGGTCAGAGAGCACAAGGGCGGATATGAGTACAGGGCCCAGGACCCCAATCTGCACTCAAATGGGGTAAGGGGGTAAATGGGCATTGCCAGGGGTTCACAGATTGTTCGGGAGCAAACCAACAGGCTTGCTTACCTGGACTCCAACCCAGGGTTATTAGGCATAGATCACACTTGCTGGTGGGGAAATGCTCCCTCGTCTGGCCTTTCCTATGTTCAGGTGTCCTACCACACAATGTCAGGTGGGAGACAGGGCTCAGGTTCCCAACCTGGGCTTGCCTGAGGTAAGGGGAATAATGGGCAAATCCACAAGTGAGCAGGCTGGTCTGGAGCAAAGCAGTAGGCTTGCATACTTGGCCTGTAACAAAAGATCAGTTGTCTGGGTCCTTGGGACCATGGGTGAGTGGGGAGCCAAGGCACATCACCCTCAACTGGCATTGCCTAGAGTCAGGCGGTTCAAGGGTACAAGAGTTCATTGGATGACAGGGCCGATCCTCATGTGCACAGGATGGACTGGAGCAAAGTAGAAGGCTTGCTTACCTGTCCTGGAACCCAGGATCAGTGACCCCATGAGCTGGTGGGGATCCGAAGCAGATCTCCCTCCCCAGGCCTTGCTTAGGTCAGGAGGTCTGAGAGCACAAGGGTGGTTTTGAGGACAGGACCCAGGTTGCCAGCTGGACTATCCCAGGGTCAGGGGATAAATGGATGGAATTGAGGTTTCACAGGTTGATATGGAGCAAAGTGTCAGTAATGATTACCAGGCCTAGATACCTGGAACATTGGATGGGGTCATGGTTTTCAAAAGCTGATGGGAGCCATGGCACAGCAACCTAACCTGACTTTGCCTAGTGTCAGGGGATCCAAGCTCACCAGGGCATTTGGGAAGATAGGACTCAGGTCCCCAACCTGGCCTTGCCTTTTGTCAGCAGGCAATGGGTAGGATTTCGAATGGGCGAATGGGCAAGCTGTTTACATGGCCTCCAACCCGGGGACAGTGGGAAGAGAGCTCACCAGCTGCTGGGGAACCAAAGAAAAACTTCCTCAACTGGCCAGTCCTAGGGTCAGGGTGTCCTAGCACATAAGGTCAGGTGGGAGGGCAGGGCACAGGCCCACATCCTGGCCTCACCTGGAGCCAAAGGTTTAATGTGTGGAGTTGATAGTGCACGGTCTTGTCTGTAGCAAAGCAGTAGGCTTGTTTACCTGGCCTGGAATCTGCAGTCAATGGGCAGGGTCATCAGGGGCATGGGAGAGTAGGGAACCAAAGCACAGCTACTTCACCAGACATTGCTTAGGGTCAAAGGGTTCCAGTGCACAAGGGCGGGTATGAGGACAGGGCTCAGGTCCCCTACCTTGACTCTACTGAGGTACAGGGGTTTACATAGTTTACAACTGTGGTAAAGTGATTAATGGGCCTCACCAGAGGTGCACAGGTTATATTGGAGCAAACCAGTGGGCTTGCTTACCTGGCCTGGACCCCAAAATCTGTGGGTGGTTTCATGGAGCACAAGGGCTGATGGGGAACCAAGGAACAGCACCCTCACCTGGCCTTGCTTATGTTCAGGGAGTCTGAGCTGCCATGGGCACGTAGGAAGTGAGGGTGGAGGTCGCCAACCTGGCCTCACCAGGGATCAAGTTGTTCATGGATGGATCCCTGTGTGCAGAGGCTGGAAGGAAGCAAAGTAGTAGGCTTGCTTACCTGTCCTGGACCCCAGGATCATAGGGCAGGGTTGATTGGCAGTGAGGCTGGTGAGGATCCAAAGCACATCTCCCTTCTGTGGCCTTGCCTAGGGTCAGGGGGTCAAACAGCACAGGTTGTTTGTGAGGACAAGATCATGGTCACCAGCTGTCCTAGCCTGGATTCAGGGGATTAATGGGAGAAGTTGTGGTTGCACAGGTTGCTATGGAGCAAAGTGTAGTGCTTGGTTATCAGGCCTGGATCACCTGATCATTGTCTTAGTTCATGAGGCCCACAATCTGATGGGGAGCCATGGCAAAGTTCCCTATCCTGACTCTGTCTAATGCCAGAGGATCCTAGAGCAATAGGGCATTTGGGAAAACAGGACATAGGTCCCTTTCCTGGCCTTGCCTGGGATCAGCAATTAATGCTCAGTTGCAGCTGGGAAGGATGCTCTGGTTAAAAGTGGCAGGCTTGCTTACCTGACCTCCCACCCAGGGTCACTGGGCATAGAGCCCAGGGGCTTGTGGGGAACCAAGGCGCAGCACACTTACCTGGCCTTGCCTATGTTCAGGGAGTCCTAGTTGGCCAGGGCAGTTTGGAGGTCAGGGTGTAGGTCTCAACCCTGACCTCACCTGAAGGCAGGGGAATAATGGGCAGATCCACAGGTGAGCTAGCTGGTCTGGAGCAAAGAAGTAGGCTTGCTACTTGGCCTAGAACCAGGGATTGTCTGTTTGGCTCCTTGGGCATATGGGCTGGTGGAGTGCCAAGGCACATAGCCCTTAAGTGGCATGGCCTAGGGTCAGGTGGTCCAAGGGAACAAGAGCATGTTCCATGACAGGGCATATATTGCCAATTTTCATAACTTGACGTCAGGGGATTAATGGTCAGAGTCAGGGTTGCACAGGCTGTTATGGAATAAAACATAAGGAATGGTTACCTTGTCTAGATCCCTGAATAATTGTGTGTGGTCATGGGGTGCACACACTGATGGGGAGCTATGGTACAGCTTACTAACCTGACTCTGATCAGGGTCAGGGTACCAAGTGCACAAGGGCATTTGGGAATACAGGGCACAGGTCCCCAAAGTGGCCTTGCCTTGTTTCAGCTGGTAATGTACAATGTCATGGTTGGGTAGGCTACTCTGGTGAAAATTGGTACACTTGCTTGCCTGGCCTTCAAACCAGGATCAGTGAGCACAGGGCACATTGGCTTGTGGTGAACCAAGAAAATGCTCCATCACCTAGCCTTTCCTGCAGTCAGAGTGGCCTAGCGCAGGTCATATGGGATGGCAGGTCCACAGCCTAACTTTACCTGGAGTCAGAGGTTTAATGGAAGGAGTTTATGGTGCACAGGCTAGTGTGGAGCAAAGCAGAGGGCTTGCTTACCTGCTCTGGAATCTGTAGTCAATGGGCAGGGTCATCAGGTGCATGGGCCAGTGGCAAACCAAAGCACAGCAACTTCTCCTGAAATTGCCTAAGATCATGGGGTCCCAGCACACAAGGGCCTGTTTTAGGACAGGATTCAGGTCCCGTATCTGGACTCAACTGAGGTAAAGTGGTTAAAGAGCATCACCAGTGGACTCAGATTGTTCTGGAGCAATCTAACCTGGCCTTGCCTGAGGTCGGGGGACTAATGCACAGATCCACAGGTGAGCAGGCTGGTCTGAAGCAAAGCAGTAGGTTTCCATACTTGGCCTGGAACCAGGAATCAGTTTTCTGGTTCGGTGGGTGCATGGACTGGTGGAAAGCCAAGGCACATGTTGCTCAACTGGCATTTTTAGGGTCAGGTTGTGTGAGGGCACAAGAGCGTGTTGGATGGCAGGGCACATTTCACCAACTGGCCTAACTTGAGGTAAAGGGATTAAGGAGCTGAATCAGCCTTGCACAGGATGGTATGGAGCAAAACTTCCGGAATGGTTACTTGGCCTGGATCCTGGGATCACTCGTTGGGGTCATGGGGTGCATTGGCTAATCAGGAGCCATGGCACAGCTCCCTAACCTGATTTTGCCTAGGGTCAGGGGATCAAAGCACACAACATCATTTGGGAGGAAAGGTCACAGGTCCACTAAATGTCCTTTCCTTGGGTCAGTGAGTAATGGGCATAGCCACGGTGGCAGCTGCTCTGGAGAAAACTGGAAGGCTTGCTTACCTGGCCTCTAATCAGGGGTGATTGGCCATATGGTATAAGGACTGGTGGGGAACCAAGGAAACCCTCACCTGGCCATTTCTAGGGTCAGGGTGTCCTAGCACACAAGGGAAGGTTGGAGGGCATGGCACAGGTTCCCAACTTGTCCTTGCCTTAGGTCAGGGGAATAAAGGGGTGATCTGCAGGTAGTAGGCTTGTCTGGAGCAAAGTGATAGGCTTTCTTACTTGGCATGGAACCAGGGATCAGTTGTGGGGGTTAGGGTGCACAGGCTGCTCTGGAGCCAAGGTACATCTCCCTCAACTGGCATTGCCTAGGATCAGGGAGTCCAATGGCAAAAGATCATGTTGGATGACAGAGCACATGTCACCAACTGGCCTAACTTTAGTTCAGAGGATTAATGGGCAGAGTCAGGGTTGCTCAGGCTGATATGGAGCAAAGCGTAGGGTATGGTTACCTGGCATGTATCCCGGGATAATTTGCTGGGGTCATGGGGGGCACTGGCTGATGGGGAGTCATTGTCACAACTCACCTGGTATCAGGGTGCTAATGGGAAGATCTGGGTATGCTCAGGCTGATCCGGAGCAAAGTAGTAGGCTTGCTTACCTGGAACCCAGGATCAGTGGGTGGGGTCATTGGGCACATGGGCTAGTGAAGATCCAAAGCACATCTCCCTCCTCTGACCTTGCCTAGGGTCAGGGGTTCCCAGAACAAAAGCTATGCTGGAGGCTCACGCCCCACAGCCAAACACCAGAAAACCAGAAGCTATGCTGGAGGCTCAAGCCCAACAGCCAAGCACCAGAAAACCAGAAGAAAAATCAAACTTACCCAAGGAGGGTCTTGGCTGAGCTTCAGTTGGTGAGGGGGCTCACTCAGGATCTCAGTGGAACCTCCATGATGTAAGACCACAAATCCAAAAGAAGACTCTCACCACGATCTCCCATGCAACTGCAAAGGGTTTTATTAAAAGAACCAAGCATGCCGGGGCTCAATGCATGTCCTTGAGCAGAACAGAGGCAAAGGGCCCCAAATAGATTTGAACAAGGCTTTTAATACAGTAGAACAAACAAGTTCTAAAAGTTACAGGCAAGCATTCATTTGCACATTTTTGTAATCAGAAACAAGGTTACAGGAACTGGGGCTGGAAGCTTAAACTAACATTTTTGGCAAGAACTGTTAACTCTTTCTCTACAAGGTCTTTTAATTTCATTCTAACAATTCCCCATCAGTCTGTGCGCTCCATGAAACTTCCCACTGACCCTGGGTCCAGGCCAGGTAAGCAAGACCACAGGTTTGGCTCCAGAACAACCTGCAAACCCATGGCAATACCCATTAATCCCCTTACTCCAGTTGAGTCGAGGTAGGGGACCTGTGCCCTGTCCTCAGGTCCATTGCCTTGTGCTCAGGGACACCTTGACCCTAGGCAATGTCATTTTAAGGAGCTCTGCCTTGGCTCCCCACTGGTGCATACACCAATGACCAGGCCTTTTCACTGCAGATTCCAGGCCAAGTAAGAAAGCCTACTGCTTTGCTCCATACCAGCCTGTTCACCTGAGGATCTTCCCATTATTACCCTCTCATTATTAAGAAAGAGAAGTGGCGAACTTTCTGTTCAGCCGAGTGGCCAGCCCTGGGGATGAACTGGCAACCTGAAGAATCATTTCAACCTGGGCAACTCGGCCATCCAGATCAACAGCCATATATACTGGTATAGCCTAAGGACCAGCCCTGGGCACTCAGAGTGGCAGAGCACGGAGCCCCATAGACTCTTCTGGGGTTGCTGTCACGCTGCCCCTGCAACCATATGGCCATTCTCTTCCTCTGATCTGTACAACTGGAAAAATAATAACCCCCCTTTCTCAGATGACCCAACCCACCTGAGTAATTTAATAGAATCTCTCATGTTTTCTCACCAGCCTACTTGGGATGATTGCCCACAATTGTTGCGAACCCTTCTTACTAATGAAGAACACGTTCGGGTGCTCATAGAGGCCAGGAAGAATAGTCCCGGTCATGATGGGTGACAGACCCAACTCCAGAACATCATTGATGATCGATTCCCCTTGACCCGGCCGAATTGGGACCCCAACACACCCGAAGGTAGGGGGCATCTGTTCGTCTATCGCCAGGCTCTAGTGGCAGGTCTCCATGCGGCCGCTCGAAAGCCCACTAATTTGGCCAAAGTAAGAGAAATTATACAGGGACCTACTGAATCCCCTTCAGTTTTCCTTGAGAGACTCATGGAAGCATATCAGAGATACACTCCTTTTGACCCACAGTCAAAAGAACAGAAGGCATCGGTAGCAATGGCCTTCATAGGACAGTCGGCCTTAGATATTAGACGCAACTTACAGTGCCTAGATGGGATTCAGGATATGTCCTTGAGGGATTCAATGAGAGAAGTAGAGAAGGTATATTATAAGAGAGAAACAGAGGAGGAGAAAGAAATAAGAAAAGAAAAAGAAAGGGAAGAAAGGGAAAGTCGCAGAGATTTGAAATGTGACAAAGCTTTAACAAAAATCCTGGCCAAAGTGGTAGATTGTCCTAACCCCCTGAGAGGGAAATACATAGGGAAGAATAGAAAGGCTAATGACCTGGGCCCTGGCAAACCAGTTCTTGATACTGATCAATGTGCCTATTGTAAAGAAAAAGGGCATTGGGCAAAAGAATGCCCCAAGAAGAAAAACTGAGCAAAGCCTACTGTACTAGCCCTGAATGATGACTAGGGGTGACGGGGCTCAGAACCCCTCCCCAAGCTCAGGGTAAAATTTGAGGTGGAGAGGACTCCTATAAACTTTGATGTGGACACAGGTGTGGTTTACTCTGCCTTTCAAAAACCAATAGGTCCACTCTCAAATAAAAGGTCTCTTGTTCGAGGAACAAATGGGGCTAGTTATCGCCCTTGGACAATGCAAAGAACCATGAAACTAGGAAAAGGACAAGTGCAGCATTCATTTCTGGTGATACACGGCTGCACATCATATTTGATGGGTCGAGATCTATTGACTAAATTAGGAGCACAAATAACCTTCCACCCACATGATCCTGAAAAATCCGACAGTCAAATTTTTGAACCCTATGGTGGATGAATCCTCCGTAGCAGAGTTGACTTTAAGTATAGAGGAAGAATATAAATTATTTGAAAGAAGTCAGGCGTAGACAGAGGGGAATATAGAAGCCTGTATCTCATAATTTCCTGATGCATGGGCCGAAATAGCAGGACTGGGCCTAGCAGTCAACCAGCCTCCAGTAATAGTGACTCTTAAGCCGACTGCCACCCCTGTCCGAATCAAACAGTACCCTATGAGCAAGGAGGCAAAGGAAGGCATCAGGTCCCATATAAGGAGACTTTTGAAGCAGGGAGTCCTATTGCCCTGCCAGTCATCCTGGAACACTCCCTTACTGCCAGTCAAAAAGCCAGGAACTGGGGACTATCGGCCAGTGCAGGACTTACGAGAAATAAATAACAGGGTGCTGGAAATACATCCTACGGTGCCCAATCCATACAATTTGCTGAGCACCCTGGGTCCTGATAAGACTTGGTACACTGTGCTAGACTTAAAGGATGCTTTCTTTTGCCTTAGACTGCATCCCACTAGTCAATCTCTATTTGCATTTGAATGGACTGATCCTGAGGCTGGGATCTCAGGACAATTAACCTGGACCCGCTTACCACAAGGATTTAAAAATTCCCCTACCATCTTCGATGAGGCCCTACATTAGGACTTAAGATCATTTAGGACACAGCACCCAGAAGTTACTCTTCTTCAATATGTAGATGATTTGTTATTAGCAGCTTACAGTAAACAAGAATGTGAAAAGGGAACCCGCTCCTTATTGACGGAATTAACAAAATTGGGTTATAGGGCCTCCGCTAAAAAGGCACAATTATGTAAGCGAGAAATGACTTTTCTAGGGTACTCCATTAAGGATGGAAAATGGTGGCTGAAGGAGGCCAGAAAGAAAACTGTCACTCAAATCCTGGCCCCCACCTCTAGAAAGCAGCTCCACGAGTTCTTGGGGACTGCCGGATTTTGTCACCTGTGGATTCCAGGGTTTGCAACTCTGACTGTCCCTCTGATTCCCCTAACCAAAGGGGATTCAGAATTCTTGTGGGGCCCAGACAACAACAGGCCTCTGACAATGTTAAACGAGCTCACTTATCAGCTCCAGCACTGGCACTCCCAGATATAGATAAATCTTTCACTCTGTATGTGGAAGAACGAAACGGGGTGGCTAGGGGAGTCCTAACTCAGGACCTGGGACCATGGAAAAGGCCTGTGGCCTATCTGTCAAAATGCCTGGACTCGGTAGCTAGCGGGTGGCCCCGCTGCTTAAAAGCCATAGCAGCCGCAGCTCTATTGGTCAAAGATGCTGACAAACTCACTTCGGGACAAAAATTAACTCTTGTTGCTCCTCATACTCTGGAAAGTGTAATTAGGCAACCCCCAGATAGATGGTTGTCAAATGCTCATATTACTCACTATCAGAGCATCTTACTAGACAAAGACTGAGTAACGTATGGAAACCCATCCATACTCAACCCTGCAACCCTGCTCCCAGAAGAAATGGAAGAACCAGTACTGCACACTTGCTAGGACGTACTAGCAGAGGAAACCGGGATCCACAATGATCTGAAGGACAGACCATTAATCAATCCTGAAGCGACCTGGTTCACAGATGGCAGTAGTTTCGTTCTGGAAGGTAAGCGGTATGCGGGGGCGGCGATGGTGAGTGAAACTGACCTCATTTGGTCAGAGGGTTTACCCGAGGGCACTTCGGCCCAGAGGGCTGAACTCATAGCCCTCACAAAGGCCTTAGAGCTGGCAGAAGGAAAAAGAGCTACCATTTACACAGGCAGCTGCTATGCTTTTGCTACAGTCCATGTTCATGGGGCAATCTATCAACAAAGGGGACTGCTTACTTCAGCAGGGAAAGAAATTAAAAATAAAGCTGAAATACTTAAGTTGTTGGCAGCTGTTATGCTGCCTACTGAATTGGCCATTGTGCATTGCCCCAGCCATCAGAGGGGGACGGACTCTATAGCAACAGGGAATCGTTGGGCGGATCAAGAAGCCCAAGTGAGCAGTTTCTCTAAGAGACTCAAGTCCTCGGACATTACTGCTTGAGGAACAGGCTGCTGATCTTCCTGTTGATAGTGCAGAAAGCCCTGATAACCCAAACCTCAATAAACAATCTGTCGAAACACATCTTCAACAGATCCATCAGTTCACTCACCTAGGGGGGAAGAAAGATGCAAGAGCTGTTAAAAGGACAATCATCTTCCCTGGCACCTGCAGAAATCAGGCGGATAGCTGAACAAATAGTAACCTCCTGCAGGGCCTGCCAGATGGTGAATGCTTACCCATCCAAGGTCCTGGGAGGAAAGAGACTCAGAAGGGACTGGCCTGGGCAATATTGGGAGATGGATTTTACTGAAATACAACCAGCCAAATATGGACTTAGGTACCTCCTAGTGTTTGTAGATACTTTCTCAGGATGGACAGAAGTCTACCCCACAAAGAAAGAAACCGCCTCTACGGTGGTGAAGAAATTTTTAGAAGAGATCTTTCCACGCTTTGGACTTCTTCAGAAACTGGGGTCTGATAACAGACCAGCGTTTGTGGCCCAGGTAAGTCAAGGATTGGCCAGGACACTGGGGATTAATTGGAAACTACATTGTGCATATCGACCCCAAAGCTCAGGACAGGTAGAAAGGATGAATAGAACAATTAAGGAGACCTTAACTAAATTGACTACGGAGACTGACATAAAAGATTGGACCATGCTCCTACCTTACACTTTATTCCGAGCTCGAAACACCCCTTCTTCCTCTCTTCTTAACCTTACTCCCTTTGAAATCCTGTATGGGGCACCACCACCCATTTGGAAACTAACTTCGCTAGCTGATTTGAGCTCATTGCCTCTCACCTCTTTGCATGCCAGGCTGAAAGCTTTGGAGACAACTCAGCAGTCTATCTGGAAGCAGTTGACAGTGGCCTATCAGCCTGGAGAGACTCGAGTTCCCCATCATTTTCAGGTGGGAGACTCCGTCTACGTGTGGCGGCACCAGATGCATAGCCTGGAAACGCTGTGGAAAGGACCTTACTTGGTGCTTCTGACCACTCCAACTGCAGTGAAGGTAGATGGCATCACCCCTTGGAGCCATACATCCCACCTCAAAACCGCACCTCCACCTGAACCAGAATGGAAACTGGAAAAGACTGAGAATCCCTTCAAGCTACGTGTTCATCGCTTTAACTCTGAGCTAAAGTTGATAATCAAGGAGGAGGAATCTGTTTGGCATTGAATGAGAAATGCTGCTTTTACGCTAACAAGTCAGGAATCATGAGAGAAAAAATCAAAAGCCTCCAGGAAGACCTGGAAAGGAGAAGAAAAGAACTTCTAGACAATCCCCTATGGTCCAGCTTCCATGGACTATTGCCTTACCTCTTACCTTTGCTAGGGCCACTCTTAGCACTGCTCATGGGAGTCACAGTAGGACCCTGTATGATAAACAGAGGACTCGCTTTTCTAAGAAAGCAAATGGGGGAAATTAAGCTAATGGTAATTAGACAGCAATATACCAACATCAGTAGGACAGAAGATCTCTAGGATTAGAGATGACCCAAAGGAGAAGGAGGGAATGTTAGAATGAAATTAAAAGACCCTAGTAGAGAAAGAGTTAAGAGTTCTTCCTGAAAATGTTAGCTTAAGCTTCCAGCCCCAGTTCCTGTAACCTTGTGTCTGGTTCCTGTAATCTTGCATCCTTGGTAAAAGCTAAGAATGTCCTGACTGATTACAAAAAAAATGTGCAAATGAATGCTTGCCTGTAACTTCCTGATAAAACTTGTTTGTTCTACTGTATAAAAAGCCTTGTTCAAATCTATTTGGGGCCCTTTGTTTCTGTTCTGCTCAAGGACACACATTGAGCCCCGGCATGCTTGGTTCTTTTTAATAAAACTCTTTGCAGTTGCATGGGAGATCGTGGTGAGGGTCTTCTTTTGGATTTGCGGTCTTACAGAACCAAGGCACAGCACCCTCACCTGGCCTTACCTATATTCAGGGAGTCCAAGTGCACAAAGGCAGTTAGGAGGTCAGGGTGCAGGTTCCCAACCTGGCCTAGCCTGAAATCAGGGGTTTAATGAGTGGAACCCAATGTTTGTAGGCTGGACTGGAGCAAAGCAGTAGACTGTCTTGCCTGTCCTGAACCCAGGATCAGTGGGTGGGGTCTTTGGGTGCACGGGCTCTTGGGGATCCAAAGCACATCTCCCTCCCATGGCCTTGCCTGGGCTCAGGGGTTCTGAGAGTACAAGGGTGGGTGGGAGTACAGGATACAGGTCACTAGCTGGCCCAACCTAGGGTCAGGGGAATAATGGGAGGAGTTGAGGTTGCACAGGTTGTTATGGAGTAAAGTGATGGGCTTGGTTCCCTGGCCTTGGTTTCCTGGATCATTGGGTGGGGTCATGGGGTGCACCGGCTGATGGAGAGCCATGGCACAGCTTCCTATACCTGACTTTGCCTAGGGTCAGGGAACCCAAGCACACAAGTACCTTTGGGACAATGGAGTGCAGGTCCCCTACCTGGCCCCGCCTGGTGTCAGCGGGGAATAGGCAGAGCTGCAGGTGGGAAAGCTACTCTGGAGATAATGGCGGGATTGCTTATCTGGCTCCAACCTGGGGTCAGTAGGCGTGGCATAGGGTAGTTGGGATTGTGGTGAGCCAAGGAACATCTCCCTTACTTTGCCATTCCTAGGGTCAGGGATTTGAAGCACATACGTGTGAGTAGGAGGACTGGGTGCAGGTATGCTACCTGGCAATTCCTAGTGTCAGGGAATTAATGGGTGGAGGTTAGGATGCCCAAATTGATCTTGAGCAAAGAAGTGGGCTTGCTTACCTGGCCTAGTACCTAGTACCTAATACCTGGGTTCCCCTTGGTGGGGAACCAAAGCACAGCTCCCTCACCTTGCTTTGCTTAGGGTCAGGGGTTCCAAGTGCACAAGGGGGTTGATAAGACAGGGGGCAGTTCCCTTATGTGGTCTCTCCTGGCAACATGGAGTAATGTGCAGAGTCACGGTGGCTCAGGATGTTCTGGAGACAATCAGAGTGCTTGCTTTCCTGTCCTCCAACCTGGGGTCAGTAGGTGGGGTCATGGGGAGCATGGGCTGGTGGGGAGCCAAGGTGCAGCTTCCTTACCAGGCCATTCTGAGGGTCATGGTGTCCAAGCGCACAAGGGTGGTGGGAGGACAGGGCGCATATCACCAACTTGCCTAACCTGGGGTCAGGGGATTAATGGGTTTAGGCAGGGGTGCACAGGCTGGCCTGGAGCAAAGAGGTGGGCTCGCTTACCTGGCCTGGAACCTGAGGTCAGCAGGTGGGGGTCTTTGGATGCACAGGCTGATGCAGCACAGCTCCCTTACCTGGCTTTTCCTTGGGTCAGGGATCCTAGTGCACAAGGGCGTGTATCAGGACAAGGTGCAGGTCCCCTAACTGGACTTGCTGGAGGTCAAGGGGTTAATGGGCGGTGCCATGGGAGTGCAGGCTGGTCTGGAACAAACCAGCAGGCTTGATTACCTGGCCTGGAACCAGGGATCAGTGGGTGGGGTCATGGAGCACATGGGCTAATGGGGAACCAAGACACAGCTCCCTCACCTGGGCTTGCCTATTTTCAGGGAGTATGAGTGTGCAAGGGCTTGTGGGAGTCAAGGCCTCACCTGGGGTCAAGGGATTAATGGGTGGAGTCATGGGTTTGCAGGATGGTCTATTTGTATATTTTGTTTTATGTGGTTTTTGGCCTGCCTATGGGAAACCCATCCAGTTTTAAGTAACCCTGCTAGTCTTAGTAATGTAGCTATTCCCCCAAGGCTTAGACTAACAAGATAACTACTGACCCTCTATACAGTGATACTGAAGCATCAATCAGTAGCAAATAGTTAAAGGGGTACAAATAACCTACATAGAAAAAAAAATACATTCCTGAAAGGTTGAAAGGAAAATTCAAGCTTTGCATTTAAAATAAACACATTATTTCAAAATTTGAAATTTTTATTGACTCTTTAATCATACATGGCAATAGTGATAAACCAAGTTTGAGAGGGTGGGTAGTTGCATCCTTGAATACAGAAATGAATAACTATTTTTCCCCAACCCTTTTACATCTTCCCCTTTTTGCCAACATTTGTCCACTCTAGTTTAAGTTTGGAGGAAATCTAATTGCTCCAAAATTATAAAAGAAAAAGAATGGGAGAAGTGGATGGGCAAATGCCAGAGGACAAGGAAAAGCCATTGGCATATTGGGAAAAGCACAGAATCTTGGGTGTTGAGAAGGTATGAAGCCTCGATCACCAGAACAAGGCAAGCATTGGTTAGGCATTGCTACATGGAAAGGAAGCCTCTGCCAATTTTCCATAACATGTCTGGGTGCACCCATGGGGAAAGAAACAGTAGCCAAGTTCCCACTGTTTGCCATTCTAGCATTCCTTGATGTTACATCCATCATTATTCCTGATCTTAGGCTTGGAACATATGCAGGGTGTCGGGGTTGTGGGCCCCTAGGTGAAAGGAACCCTTGGCCACCAGGAAAAGCCCCATAAGGATTTGCATTGTTGCAAACCCTTTCAGCCGGCCCACTATTGACTTTTGGGCCACTCTCCATCTCTGGCAATCTAAGGTTGCCAGAGACTTCCTGGGAGGTATTAATAGAATTGTGTCCCTTCTGGGCTTGGCCTCCCAGCCCCTCAGAGATGTTTACTGCTGGCATTGCTAGGCCCTCTTCCTTAACAGCAGGTGTCAGTGAGAAGCGTTGTCTCAGAGGTCTCCGAATCTCAGGAATGCTGGTTCCTGGTCTCAGCATAGTGAAGGGAGGTCTCAGTGGTATACGGGGGCAGCCCCATCCTTCGTCCTTAATGTCATCATCCTTCAGCACAGGATCCGTGCATTGCAGCAGCCCATCATGGCTCAGCTCCTGGTTTCCAGTTTTGTCCACAGGTACTAAGAGAGTCGAAGGGCTTTGATCACCAAGCCTTGAAAAGACAGAAATTAAAGAGCTAATTAAAATAGCAATATAGTCAGTAAAATATTTGAAATATCTGATGCTTATGCACTCCTTCTAAATGTAGCCGTGTAAATACTTCCTTAGCCTACTGACCTATTCCTAGGAAAGTCTCAAGAGTTAGACTATTCACTATCATGTCTGTCTTATGACCTGGCTCTTCTTGTCATCTGCCCAAGGCAGCAAAAAAAGCCTGTATCAACAAGTTTGCATAGTAGGAGGCAGACAATAAATACAGATTTTTCAAGTCCTTGTTGGATCTAAGACTTTGATACCCAGTGTTCTGATTCTGGCAGAAGCCTTCTGGAGAATATTCTGAGAGAGAGAAAAAAAGGTCTCTCCAGAAAAAATGAAAAACCAAGTAAGTCATGTTAAACACTCAAGTTTTAGTTTGTAAGGCATTAGCTAAGTAATCACCAGAAATCTTCTTAATCTTTCCTTTGATTTAATCCATATCAGATCCTTTTAAAGTTACAGTACCTTCATGACCTAGTCTCTTTGTTCAGATCAGAGATTTATAACATTTATTTGAACTTAACCTAAAATCTTTTATTAATCAACTTCACGCTTCCTCCCATATTCCTAGTCTTGAACTTTCGCCTGTCATCCCCTTTGAAACACTTGTCTCTGCCCTAGTAACAGAGAAAAGTTTTTTGCCTCCAAATTTAAACCATTTTGCTCATTTTTGTACTTACCCAGTGTTGGGACAATCCATTAGAGATCAAGAATCGGGATCACTTTCATCAAGCAGGAAAACAGACTAAGGATCACCAGCACCGCCGACTAGTCCAGAGAAGTGAGACTGGCTTCTGACCGAAGGCTTGGCAAAGGAAGCCAAGGAACAAAGGCTTGTGCATGTGGAGTTCTAGTGATGAGGTCATCAGTTGCTAAGCAATGAAGGGGCAGAGGCAGCAGGGAGGGGGAGGGATAAATTCCAAGACAGTCCTTTGGAGCTAAATGTGGAGCTGTTTTCCGTACAACAGTCCATAGATAGTAAAGCTATTCTATAGATGAACTCTGTTTTCAGCCAGTCGGAATAAGTCCTATCCAAAAGACGTGGATCCAGGGAGAGGAAAGGGTTCAGAGTTTAAGCACAAGCAAGCCTGGGATTGGCTTAGGGGTCCTAGTGGCTCTGAGGTGGCCAGAAGGTGCCTGAGGCGGCTGGAGGGTGCCTGAATGGCAGTAACCTCCAGAGTCCAATTGGCCCAGCACATAAAAGGCTGGTCATGGACACACATGTCTGTAACCTGTTTCTTCCCTGTGGGGAGTAGAGACCCAATTGCCCACACTTACAAAAATGGAAGGTTTTAAGAGATTCCACCTGGAGAAAAGTCACATGATGGAGCCAATGATGGGGATACCCTACTTCTCTGCAGTTTCGCACACGCGGGAGCCACATCTGCATATACATGTGCATGCATATAACACACACACACACACACACACACACACACACACACACACACACCGCTCATACCACTACTACCACCACATCCATGATGGTACAATATTTTGTTAATTATTTCTGAAATTTCTCACACACACAGATATATATGTATATACAGTTATAGATAAATTTCAATGATTTGGTATCAGATATTGAGCACTATACAATGAATGTTGTCTTGTAATTTAAATGTCCAATTTGGAATGCACACTATTAACCGTTCATGTGTTGAGGAACAAAACTTAGTGAATTAAAATATCACTTTGTGAAGATGGAAGTCATGCCTAAGAATTATCTTGATTATTGTTTTTGTCTAATTTGTATTTATTTTTAAAAATTTATTTATTTATTGGCAAGTTATTAGATATACAAGAGAAACAGAGATTGAGAATACCAGGACCTCCAGCCACTGCAAACAAACTCCAGATGCATGCATCACCTTATGCATCTGCTTTACGGAGATACTGGGGAATTGAACCCAGATCATCAGGCTTTGCAGGCAAGTGCCTTAACCACTGAGTAATTTCCCCAGTCCTTATTTGTATTTCTTACCTTCATCCTGCCTTCTAACTCATCATTGGTGTGTGTGTGTGTGTGTGTGTGTGTGTGTGTGTGTGTGTGTATACTATGTGACTGTATGTAAGATTGTTTATGTATTTTCTGTAGTAGACCTCTGGGAATATCTCTCTAGGTGTGAAAGAAAGGTAAATTTCATAACCGGTATTATAAGTTTATGAATATTTGATCAGATTTTGCCTTGCAATGTTTTTACAGTAGGTACTTTTTTGTTTTTCCAACATAAATTTCATGTTTCCCCCACTTTAACGAAACGTACTTTCCTAGCTTATATTTTCTACCGTCAAATCTGCATATTAATTGCTGCAATGGCCAGCCCTTTATCAAAGATGCAAAAACTGTTGGTGGACAAAACCATAAATACAACCATTTCCTCAAATGTACCTAAAATTCATGCTGTGCAGGCTGGACCTTGGAGAATGACCTTTCTTTATTACAATATCAATATATGCTGCTATAATTCATCAATGGTATGGACTTTGCTGTTTTCATAAGGAAAGATAACAAATGTTCAAACACTATGCATGAGAGAAAGGAAGAGAGAGGGAAAATATGAGATACTGATATAAAGGAAAGACCACTGCTGTGAAGCAACACTAGTCATCATGGGAATGACCTTCTGGGTCTCTCAGTCCACATCTTCCTGCTAGGGTGCCTTGTCTTTCTCTATACACAATGGAATGTTTTTATCTCAGTGAAACATGAAAGTGACATGTTCCCAATACATTTCCCAGAGGAACTTGTTCAATTGCCTAGCATGGTTCACTATTAAGAAATCTTTTGATTCTCCAGTATGTGTCTATACTAGCTTCAATTTTTTATGTTCCTTTCCCTCATGTAAAAGAAAACTTGCTATTAGCCGTAGAATTGAGATTGACATTTATTTTTAGCACTTATCATGCAGAGAAAATGAATTTTAATATTTAATGATTCTATATATTTTTTCATAGGTTAATGTTTTGTATCCCATAACACTTGCTAACATAAATACTTTGTGCATTAGAGATAGCATTCTCTCATCTAATGACACTGAAGCCCTTGGAAACCATTTAAGGCCTTCCTTTTTCTTATCCAGTAAGATATCATCTTAATTGTGTTTCATAATAGAAAAGTGTAATATAAGGACCAAGTGTCTGTAAAACGACTAAGTCATTGACACCCTGAAAATGCATAACTACTATCAGGTATTATTAATGTAATGTAATATAATGCCTTATATTTTGTTGGGTTACTTGTTAGTATGTGTCAAAGTTTGATCCAGGTGTCCCCCACAAACAAGTGAATGTATTCTGAATGATCGATCCATCCCCAGCTGATGGCAGTTCGGGAAATAGAACCTCTCTGGAACTGTGTTGTTGGGGGCGGGCTTATGGGGTTATAAACCGGCTTCCCCTTGCCAGTGTTTGGCACATCTTCTTGCCACTGTTTCCAGTGCTGTGGTGGAGGTGATGTTCACCCCTCTGCTCATGCCATCATTTTCCCTGCCAGGATGGAGTCTCCCTTCGAGTCTGTAAGCCTAATAAACTCATTCCTCCACAAGCCGCTTTTTCATGAGTTCTCTCTGTGCAGCAACTAGAAAGCTGACTACAGCAGATTTGGTACCAGGATGTGGGGTCATCTGTTGCTACTAGAACCATAATCATGTGGCTTTGGGCCTTTTGGAAGTGATCTGCAGGAGGAATGTGGAAGGATTTGAAATCTCGGCCTCAGAGATGCCTCTGAGTGCTGTGAGTACAGCTTCATGGACCATTCTGGTCAGAGTTGAAAGAACTGAATGAAGTATGAACTATGGACTGTGAGGTTGGGCTTAGAGAGTGAGAAAGAACTTTATCAGGACTGTGACAGAAGTAGTTTGTATGAGAGGCTTGCTGCATTCTGCCTGCCCGTGTCCAGTGATGTTCCCCCCCTCTGTTCGTGACATCATTTTCCCTGCCATGATGGAGTCTCCCCTCAAGTCTGTAAGACAAATAAACCCATTCCTCCACAATCCGCTTTTGCTTGGGTTCTTACTGCGCAGCAACCAGAAAGCTGACTATAATAGTATATGTACTAACAATTCATATTTAATTCTTACTGTATGCATCTGCTGGTGGCTTGATTGTGAATTATATAAAATTGAACATTACAATACAGTAACTTCAATACATTTTCAATTTTCTAGGGAGAAAATAGTACCCATCAATGAATTTGAATGACATAAAAAAGACGCCATTACATACAAAGTACAAGTCAGATAAGACAAGAGTGGAAATTGACAATAAGGACTTATAATTGTTGGCTAAAATAATTGCTAAATACTTCTTGTGAGGTTGGAGTTTCTGCTGTAATTTGAAAACTGAATATGGTGTACATGGATATAAGAGTAAAGGATATCTAATGCAAACATCATTTATGAATGTAGGAATGAAGGGACACAAATGAAATTTTAGAGTTGAGATTTTTATTTCAAACTAGAGTTTTTATTTGGTAGAAAAAGAAATATAAGAGTCAGTTGGACCTTTCATTAATATATGTTTAACAGATAATTACTAAAGTATGAGCTGGAATATTTTAAAGCAGTAAAATTATAAAGGAAAAGATGAAACTAGAATCACCTCAGGACCTATCTTTAAGCAAATAAAATAAAGGAAAAATTTTAAAGCCACATCAATGAATTACTGACCTTTGAAAAAGAAGTAATAAAACTAAATAAATAAAAGACTTTTTTCTTTTTCTAAAACTTTAATGATTTCTCTGCAAAGAAACAAATGGGTAATGGGAGTTGATAATTTGCCAAAATATAGCTTAGTTGTGCAAGCAGCTATACTCTAAAGGACTTACATTGTCTATGGCTGCTTCCTCTTGTCACAACTACTACACATATTATATTTAGCTTTAATAAGATTCTGAGAAATGTGATGAAGTGTTAGTATCATAAAAGTACAAGTTTGCTTTTAAATGACAATTTGGATGCCATTAAATTGTGATTGTTTTGCCAAATTCTCATTAACTTTTTTTTCAAATAGATGTTTACATTCTGGTAGAATATCATTTAAAATATTCATTTTGTCTGTTCATAAAATAATTCAGAAGATATAGACATAAGAGCCAATTTTTCTTTTTCAGTGAGAATAATAAGAAGGTGTTGAGAAGACTGGCATGTTGATCTCTGGAGAGGCATTTGTCAAAAAAATCCTATCCATTAACTCACCTTCAAAATATAGCGATGCTTGAAGTAAGCTTTCTAAGTAAAGGAAATCTAAAAAGTGCTACTAGAAACTAGACCAGTTATTTTTAGGGTTTGTAGCTATTTAATTCAGCACTTAAAGTATAGGAATCATGAAAGCATGACATTAACCTAGCATTGGCCATGCAGCATTACTCTGTTGCATATAATAGGCAATAGTTGGTCCTATCTGTTGCCAGCTGTCCTGCCACTCCAGGCGATGAAGGATAAGGCTGAACAGGAAACATCAGGACACTAAGCACCACTCCTGTCAAAGGCAAATTCCAAGACATCTCTTGATCCAGGACCAGGGTCCTTTGCTTCATGCATAATTTGTGTCTGTGTGTGTGTTTAAACTAATGACATTTACTCCAAAAGAGGTTATTTCCTTGCACAAATCTGAAGATGCCAGCAGTTCTTTCCAAATATATTATTCTAATACATTTTATAATTTAAGTTATATATGTATATATATGTTATATATATTATATATAATGTAAAATATAAATACATATAAGTTAAATTATAAAATTTATAATAAAATTATAAAATTATAAAACTCTCCAGAGAAAAAATATTACGATACTGTAATATTTTTTCTCTGGATTACGATATGGTAATATTTTTTCTATGGAGATTCAGAACTGGAAATTAAGCATCCATAGGGAAAATTGGATGTGAACACAAAGAAAGACACACATTTTCAAATATTTACTACATACCCAGTGTCTTTTTATATATTATCTATTTCTTTACCTAACATCAATCTATCACATAGCTAGCTAGCTACCTATGCAATAGTCACAGCAAAAGTTTAAGACAATTGTTGCTAATATAGCAATTTTCTAGATGGAAGAACAGAGGGTTAGAGAAATTTAGTAGGAGTTTCCCATTATGCCATAAAACACTGAATGACAGATTATATTCAGGGATAGTGGACTTGACACAAGAGCATTTGTTTCTATCATTGAACCACCTGGGCACTATGGTGGTTTGAAATTAAATGGCCCCCATAGTCTCATGTATTTGTGATTAAGCCTTGTACTTCATCTCCAGCTGGCAGAGACTTTGTGAGATAGGAACTAGCTGGAGGAGGTTTGTCACTGATGGTGAGCCTTGGGATTTTATAATCCACCCTGCCATGCCAGTTCTAGGAAGTGGATCAGAGTATTTCCTTCATGCTGATATGGACATGTGACCCCGGGCTTCCTGTTCACAACACAAATTCATGAAGACAAGTACAGATATAGAAACACACAGTGAGATGATATAATTCATTGCTTGGCAAAGTAGTTGATATACCTAATTTGATGAACACATGTTTTAAAAATCAGAAACTAGTTTAAATGAACTTGTTTTTGTGCATACTTAAGACATCAGAAATTCATAATGAAAATACACCAGTATATTAATAATTTCTCATGTATATCAACTCATTAAGATATTTGGCTCTGGGACTTCCGGGGAAAATGGCTGACTAGCAGACACGCCATAAACCTCTGGGAAATTAAGGCCAGGCTCTTCAGCAGGGACCCAGCTCGTGGTCATTAGCTGCGGCCACGAGCTGAATTCCAGGCACCTCCGAGTACAGGATCTGTACGACTGGAAGCTGACAGAGTGGAAAAGAGCTTGCAGGAAGCAGACCGGGGGCTCCTCTGTAGCCCCTCCTACTGCCATCAGCCGCACACCCTCCCCATCGCTTTCTTTCTCTTCTTCTATCCCTCTTTCACTGGGACCTGGGGCTGCTTTGTAGCCCGCCTCCCACCCTCCATCTGCCCCTCCCCTCCCCCAATGTTTTCCTTGCTTCTCTCTCTTCCACCAGGACGGGGGTTCCTTCATACCCCCACCCCCACCTGCCAGCACGTCTGCCGCGCCCCTCCCCCATCGCTTTATTTTATTTTTTTTCTCATTCTCTCTTTC
>PVHP010024468.1:0-26405 GCA_004024765.1 Zapus hudsonius | reverse complement strand
ATGTTTGCAAAAGGACCCTCTGCCACTGCAAACTCCAAATGCACAAGCCGCATTGTGCATCTGGCCTTACATGGGTTCTGGGGAATCAAATCCAGGCCACCATCCATAGATGGGGTGGGGATGGACAAACCTCCACATAGGGAGACCAGGCAGAAACAGCCCATGTTTCTAGAGAAGTTCACATATTTCCAGGCTAATCTAGATGACAGATACTTGCTTCTTCCTGTATTATATGTGATGGTTTAAATATAAATGCCCTTCCCCTCCCTCCCTAGGCTAATGCATTGGTCCCTAGCTGTTTGGGAAGGTTGTGGAGCCTATAGTGATCTTTAGAGGAAGCATGTCACTGAGGGCCTGACCTTAGGATTTTATAGTTTATAGCCTGGCTCCACCTGCAGATCTCTCTCTCTCTCTCTGTCTCTCTCTCTCTCTCTCTCTCTCTCTCTCTCTCTCTCTCTCTCTCTCTCTCCTGACTCTAGTGAGAGGTGATGCAGGCTTCCTGCTCTGACCATTGGAGATAGTTTGGGGGTGGCAGGACCCCCAAAGTAAAAGCAAGGAATGTCCTTCAGCCTGATAGAGAGAATAGGTGTATTTTTTTCTTATCTCTTTTCCCTAAAACTTCACCAGGAAATGTGCCTATTTTTTTCTTATCTCTTTTCCCTAAAACTTCACCAGGAAATGTGCCTGCTTCCTTTCTTTTTCTTTTCTTCTTTCTTTCTTTCTTTTTCTCCTTTCTTTCTTTCTTTTTCTCCTTTCTTTCTTTCTTTTTTCTTAAAAAGAAAATGAATGTAACGAGAACCTGGTTGCACCTAGACATGTGGCATTAAGGCTTGACTAACCAGCTCAGTCTTCATCCAGTATACGCTCATGAAAAACACTATCCAGGTCTCTAGGTAGGCTTGACCATTTCTAGGAACACTGCTCTTATCCCCTCAAGCAGGAACTCTGTATTCCTTCCTCAAACTCTGTAATCTCTAGAATGAAATGATGGCATGAGCAGAGGGGTGGACATCACCTCCACCACAGCACTGCAAACAGGGGCAGGAAGGTGTGCCAAACACTGGCAAGGGGAAGCTGGCTTATAACCCCCAAAAGCCCGCCCCCGACAACACAGTTACAGCAAGGTTGTAAAACCCAAACTGCCATCAGCTGAGGATCTATCAATCAGAACACATTCATTTGTTTGTGGGGGACACATGGATCAAACCATGAGACACTTCCTCTCCACACTGTAAGCCAAATTAGACTGTTTTCATTCCATAAGCTGATCTAGTCAGGTATTTGTCCCAGCAATGAGAAAGTAACTGCTACACTGGAGTCACCCCAAAAGTTTTAATTAAACAATGAAACCAGACCAAAAAAATCTAAGTCTTAGTGAGAGTTTTCTTTCATCAGGCTTGGGTATAGCTTTCATGGTTGCTTCATACCTCAAACTGGCTTATATCTGCTGGAGAGAGTCAACTTAAATTTTCATAAAATTTTCAAATATTACATTATTAACTTATAACTGATCATGGTTGGGACACACTATTATGCCTTATCTACAGTTTCATTTTCTACACTTACCCAAAGTCAACTATGGTCCAAACATTTTAAATAGATAATTCCAGCTATAAACATTTCCTAAGTTTTAACTCGTGTGGTTCTAAGTAGCATGATGAAATCCCCCACCATCCAGCTAGGACCTTCCAGGGAAGTGAACTGCATCTTTTACAGTGTATCCAGTGCTCTAGCCGTCTCCCTGTTAGTCACTTAGAGACCCTCTCAGTTAGCAAACCCACTCTCACTGAGCTGCACTTCTTGTTGTAAGTAACAATAATCACCTCAAAGTGCTCAAAGAGGCGCTGTAATGTTTTTCCTTTAATGAAAAGGTGAAAACTGTTGACTTAATAAAGAAAAAAGTGAATGCAGAGGTTGATAAGAACATGGCATATAGAAATCCGTACTATACTTAAGTTCAGACATCCATGGGGAGGGGGAATCTTAGACCATAACTTCCATGGGCAATCAGGAGCTACTTTAATAATGTCATAGAATGGGCCAACCCTACAGATCGGGGCCTAAGTGGAAAACTGCACACTTACCAGTACGGCACCATAAGTTCATTATGACTTGGTGGCTGAGGCAAAGAGTAACACAATAACTTCTTCTTTTTGGAAAAAAAATAAATGATTCACACAGCAGTCATTGGCCAAAGAATTCTAAAATGTTATTAGGAAGATGTTTCCAGCACCCCTACCCTAAACATGGAAAATGTACCTTCATTAGCACTTGTTCAGATCCCTGGAAGTATCTCTTCACATCACTGTTCTCACTGAGCTTGGGTCAGCCCTTCGGGAGTTTTCTTTCCCCCTGGCTACACCTAAAGACCACACTGCGAGGCTGAACCCTGGGACACTGCCTGACTTTCCATCCTGCTTCTTGTACATTCCAGATCAGCTTGGGGGCAGTTATGGTGACTGGACCACTGGAAGTGAAAATGAAGGAATGTCTTTAGGCCTATCCTTAGAGTCTCGACTTTGTCAGAGAAGAATCTGATTTCTTATCTCTTGCCTAAAGGAGTTGGCTAGACCTGTTTGTCCATGAACAACCCAAGGCCCTCTCTGGGAGGGAGATCCCCTTTCCTGGAATTATATCTGATCTTGGTATTGTTGTTGGTCATGCTCAGCCCTCAGAACGTGGTGTTATGGCCTCTTGCCCAGACCATTCAGCTGTCTCTCAGGCTCTCCTGATCCTGAAGGTAGAGCCCACCACAATGAGGTTATAAATAGACCCTTAGCAAGGGCAAGGTCTCTCTTAGTTGCCTGTTCACTCCTGAACTTCCAGGTCCTGGTAAGTCTTCCCTCGTCTCAGCCCCTGAGAACCCCCCTGACCCCTCTCTACCCTCTCCTGCCCTCCACATGTTAGGACCTCTCTGTTCTTTCTTTTCTTTTCTTAATCTAATAAAGTCTCTCTAATCCTTACCCTCAGGTCTATGAAGTTTAATTCTTTAAATTCATAAGACAAGACTCCAGGGTACTCCGAATTTGTTGGTGCATTGGTGTATTGACAAGGAGCTCCAAAATTCCTGTTTCAAGCTCTTTATCTAAGTCCAGTCCATTACAGGTGTCAGTAGCCATATTCCAAATCCTTGTCCAGACATGATTCTCTCACATTGCTGATCATTCAATCAAGCCTGTTGTTTTCCTAAAGAGAGTACTATAAGTTTTTTCATCAAAGCCAAGCCTTCCATTTGAAAACATGTATATTAGCTGCATTGACTCAAATTGGTTCATATTTCAGAGAAGCGCCTGACTGCCACATCTTAATGTGTCTTTACCAGCAGTTTGGAATTCGATCAATCTTGGTGGCTCTAGACTTCTTTCAATCATTTTTGGTTTTTCACATCGAAAGACCTAGGATTTCTAGGCTATTCTCTCTCTCTTCTTTTTTTTTCTCTCTTTCATTCCCTCCATCCCCTCTCTCTGCTATTGTTATTGTTTGTTTTTATGTTTATTTGTTTGAGATAGGAACTTGCTACCTAGCTCTAACTGGCATGGTACTCACTATATAGATCAGACTGACCTCAAACTTGTGGCAATCTTCCTGTTTATGTCTCTCAAGTGCTGCCACACACCACTGTCCTCAGCTTTTCATTTTCTTTTGACTTCATCTTACAAATTAATCTTTCCTAAACTCATCATTTCATTCAGGTTCCTTATACTTGTAGCAAGTACTGGCAATGTATGATCCATTCTGCCTTTCCATTTCTCAATGGGAAGATACATGTCAAATGCATGCTATGCCTTCCCACCATGAAAACAAGTTTCCCTAAATGTTTCATGGCTGCATTCAGTGGTTTCCTGTCTCATCAAGCAGTCTTCTTCCAACCCTCTGCCCAACACCAAACCAGTTCACCTACCTTATATATTTTTGTACCATTCTGAATAAGAGCATTTGATATTGGGTGTACTCCAAAATCTCAGTGGGTCATATAAAAAAATTTCCTGTTCACTAGTGTTAATGTTGGCTCCGTGGGGATTTCATATCTCCTTCCTATCTCCTTTACTTAGAGAGTCGAGATGAAGATCTTTACCTGGGACATTGGGGGCTTCAGAGCAGTGAGAAAAGCTCATGTGGTTAGCCATGCACGGATCTTAAAAGCTCTGTTACTTCTGTTCACATTCCATTGATGAAAAAGTAGTTTGTCCTCAGGGAATAAAGACTTTTCAAAATCAGGGCCTTGTTTTATAGTGCTAGTCTTTCAGACTTCAAAGCCTGTATTCTTAACCACTATAATGGACTCTTGCCTTTATTCAAACTATAGCCTTGTTTTGATCATGGGTCAGTAGCGCAAGTTCCCAGAATGCTTTGTGGCACAGAGCAATACTATTGCACTTGGTTTTCTAAGTGGTATGTCAAGGCTAGCTGACCATTTCTCAACTAGCTTGAGACAGAAGTATTTTCCAACAGAAAGACTAATGGAAATATGCCTATAATCATAGGATTTTTTGCACCCTTTTTAAAGTTATGTAAAAGTGTCCTAAAATTATTTTATTAAAGGATGGTTTCCATCTTAAGGTATTACTTTTGATTATTATAATTTAAAGCAGTTGAAAAATTGGTACATTCTCTTCTCTGTTTTTTAGGTGGGGAAATGTAAACGAGTTCTATCATTCATACTGGCACACATTAGAGTAAAAATGAAAAGCAATAACACATACGATTCAAAGAAACACTGTGTGTATGTAGTCTTTTTCCTCTTCTTTTATTTTTATATTCAGTATAAGTCTAGTCCCACTATTCTGACTCTAAGAATTTCCATTTAATGTCATTGGACCACATGCAGAAACACTGTTTTTATTAGAACTTTGGTTTTGGAGCCACAACATTGAATATTTCTCCCATTTCTTTTACATAAGCAACACAGGGTCGAAATTAAAGCAATAAATGAGGATCAGATTTTGCAGTGATTTTCAGAGTGCAACGTTATGTTTCCTATGACTATTAGAACCAGAGTCACAAAGAAATTAAATTCCTATTTAAATATTGGAGGATAAGCCTCTCCCCAAAAGAACTTTGGACATTTTATGTGTCCGAGATAAAGTTTTGCTATTTGGGTGTATAACCCATGGCCATGCTAGCCTTGGCTAATGCAATCATGTCATAGTTACTATTGACAGCTGAACATTTTTAGAAAAAAATACACTGATGCCATCTGGGGTTAAAATAATCCAGGGACTCCAACATTACCTGGTGTATTAGTCAGGGTTCTCTAGAGGAAGCAGAGTTGATAGAATGGAGTATAATAAAAGGGAATTTATTGGGGTAGCTTACGACAGTCCAACAATAGCAGTCTGTAGGCCACAGCTGAAGGAACCAGTAGCTGTTCAGTCCACGTGGCTGGATGTCTCAGCAGTCCCAATCCAGCCAAGAAGGCCTGATGGTTCCCTGGGGAGCAGCTGCTCTTCAGTCCACTATGTGAGGCCGAGGAAACTGGGTTCCGATGTCCAGGAAGGGTAGGAGAGCAGGATGCGAGGGCAAGTCACGAACAAGCACCAGCAGCTGGAGGAGGAAGGAAGAGCATCTCCTTCCCCCTAAGCTTCCTTATATTAGTCTCCTTCTGGAAGGCCCACCCACTGGGGGAAAGTGCTCACTCTGAACTCCTCCCTTCTCCAAAATCTCAAACTCAGAGACCTGCCCAGGATTATTATGGATTTGACAAACTTAACCATCACAAGTCTTCTCCAAAATCCCAAAAGAAATTTGTCAATCCTTCCTGCAGGCAAACTCAGAGACCCGCCCAAGATTATTATGGATTATTACATTGGTCAAGTTGACAAATAAATTTAACCATCACAACCTGGTTTATCAAGGCTGCTGTGGAACTCATTCATCGATGGTTTCCTCTCCCTTGGTGCATCTCCTTCTCTTTTAGCAAATAAGTGTCCTGCCTCCTATGCATTTGAGAAAATATACACTGATGATATGAAAGTTTTCTACTTCCCTACATGTGGCCACAACTCATCTGAATGTCATTCCTTTTCTCATCTTTTCTGCCTCCTCTGGGGCTCTTTCTCCCTCTGTCCTTCCTCCATCCTTTCCTTCGTCCTTCCCTCCATCACTCTTCCTCTCCCGGCCTCTGCTATCCCTTCCACGCCTGGAATCTCATTCATACAAGAAATGGAACAACACACAGGTCTCACTTCTGCATATCCCCCTCCATTGCCATTGACTCCTGAATATCCTCAGCTACATATCTGACCAGTGCTTTAATTTAATGCCTTCAAATTCTTTAAAGTTTCTTCCACTTCTACAAAATTTGAGAGATCTGTAAAATTCCTAGGTAATCATCTTGATTTTCTAATTCATTTTTAAATATCAAGATAAGTGAGCATTTTTTTTCTATTCTTAGCACTACGATTCCATATTCTTCTACTGCAAGGGTCTAATACCTCATCAGATTCTTCCATTTATTCCCCAAATGTATGCACTTTGGCCATCTTGCTTATAAGCTTAATCTTGTTCTGAAATGAACTTGCATTTTCCTGCTTCTGCAAATGACAAGCCAAATGAAAGTTTCTTGCCAATAAAATTCTTAAATGATAGCCTATAGGTGCCAAAATGCTCTCCCCTTCACTCAGGAAAGCTCCATCCAATAGGTAGGGCTCCCTGAAGGCCACTTCTGCCAGCTGTCACCATGCATTTCCAGGAGGACGTCTCAGCTAATTGACAGTGCTGTCTGGGGACCTAGAATCCAACTACAGCAACTCACAGAAAAGGCAATTTACCTTGTTTTCAAGAATGGAAGGACAAAATGCCAGGTATACCAGGTTGCATATTTCTACTTATAAAATGTATAATTTTCCAAAAACATTAAACACTTCATAAAAACCCTTGGCAAGCACATACACTAATGATTTCCATATTAATTCAATATTCACTTGTTCCATTTAATCTCCACCCTCTGCACCTCTCAGGTAGAGCTATTACTCTTTTGGCTGTGGGTCATATGACTGGGCCATTTTCCAAGGAAGAGGCTATCTCCATCCCATTGGAAGCTGTGCTGTGACATTCCTTGATGTCTTGCTGAAGTTCCTAATTGCTGCCTGGACCAACTGTGGAGAGGTATTTAATGACTCCTTGTAGCACTGCATTATTGAGACCCAGAATATTTGAAACAAAATCTTATGAAGCCAAGTGAAATGGGGGAGTGAATTTCAAATTTGAAAAAATCTCTTTGCTAAACTACTTTATTAACTGATTTTCCAGTTTTAAAAATGCAGTTAAGATGATAGCATGTGTAGCACTGGAAGGGGAAACTGGTTAAAACTATTTGGAGAAAGCAGAGACCACTGACATACAATTCAGACTGACATCATGAGAATGCTGAACACACTGCTATATGGTAGAGATTAGCAAGTCAAAAAGTGATCACCTGTGCAATAGTGGCGCCAAAACCTAGAGGGGTAATTAACAGCTTTCAAATTGGCTAAGAGATCCACTCAGTGAAAAGGAACCCTTAACTGGAATTGGAATCAAGGGCAAAATCTTATGGGGACCAAAATCTTGGACTCCAAGGGGAAATTCCCACTGCCAGAGAGCTGTAGAGAAGCTGTACCCATTAGAATCTTGACAAATTAGCAATGTGTGTTTCATTTAACCTATACTGATCTCACTCTCCAATGGAGATTCTGCTTGTATTTTTCAGAAGGCAGTAAGAGTCATGGACATCCAATTCCACCATCAAGACATGGAATGATGGCTGACAACCCAGCAAGAGATGAACCACCCCTGGCCTATCATGTAGGCCCCAAATGAAACCTATGAGAAAGTGTCATGATAAACAAGAGACCTATCACTACAGCAAGTCAGATAACCCAGGATAGATCAACAAGACAGACACCAGTGATATCCAACACAACCCAAAGCAGAAGTCCAGAAATGCTTAAGATCTCAACAACAAAGCAGACTTAAAACTCACCCACCATGGCTCAGGGAACTGAGTGGAAGAGGGGGCAGGAAGATTGTAAGAGCTATGGTGGGGGAGAATATCCAGAGTCATTGCCCCCCTTAGCAACAACACACAAAGAGGGGAGGGGGAACCTGGCTACCTTTTGTGACATTCATAACCCCCTACTCCATGGACTGATCCAATATGCCCAATGAGGGTCCCCAGTGATTGGGGACAGGGAGGAGGGAAATGGGGGTACTATCATAAGATTTGCTCATACAATGTATCTAATTATGGATAATAAAGATATCAATAAAAATGCTGTTAAAAGGTTGCCAAATTTGATTTAAATATTTTTTAAAGTCCTGATATAAATGTTTTTAATATTTATTTATTCATTTTCAAGCAGAGAGCTAGAGAGAGAGAGAGAGAAAGAGAGAGAGAGAGAGGGAGAGAGAGAGAACACCAGGGCCACCACCTTGTGGGTCTGGCCCATGTGGGTCCTGTGGAATTGAACCCATGGCCTTTGGCACTGGAGGCAAGTGCCTTAACCGCTGAGCCATCTCTCCAGCCCCTGATATAAATTTTTTTAAAATTTACCTAAACCCTATTGGCAGGGAAAATTTGGCTGCCACGTTTGAAAAGAATAGAAAGGGAGGAGAGATGTGTTTCAAGAGAAGAGAACAATACTTCCTCACTTGCTAGCATACTCACAGGATGCCCACAAGGAGTGCAGGTTCTCAGCCTCTGAAGTTCACAGAAGCTCCAGCACTATGCCTTTTAAAATTCTTGTCACATCCAGGTTTGTTTCTGCTAAAAACTGCTTGGCTTGATCTGATGTTTTCAGTCAGATGTGGAGTAGCACTCCTCTTGTGTTTAAGAATGTGATAAGGTGTCCTGCTGAGCCATCAAACTAATTTTGTTTTTGTTGTTTAGTCTCTCCAAATGCTGCTTGTTGCCAAGGGACCAGGGAGCCCAAGTTAAGTTGTTTTGCTCCTAGGCAGGTGCCTGCTACCCCTCCTATTCCTCCTTTGCTAAATGTAAGCTATTCACATTGCACAGCCACAACACTTTTACTCCTCCTTGTCTGTCTTTGCCCTGAAAAAAATTTCAGAGGGATTTTACTCAATGCACTGAGATGCTGCAGTGGTTCAAGGGCGGTATGGTAATTGCATGTGTGCGACAGTTGAGGCCTAATGAACATTATGTCTGTGAAGAATGTTGCTCTGATTTCTAAAAGCACTTTGGTAAATTATACAAATTAAATATTCATTACTTTTTACTTCATCAGTTCACATTTGGAACACTTTTTCTTCATTATAATAGCCTCGAGTAAAAGCTTTTATTTTATTTTTAAATACATTTTATTCCATAATTTTAAAGAAACTTTTTACTTTATTATTAGGGAAAATTGTATTTGTTTCGCCACAGAGGCTGTAGTAGTCATAGTTTCTTTGGGGAAAAAAAAACCTGTGTATTTATTTACACATAGAATGTGATTGCAATAGTCAGCATAAAAACATGCAAAGTTTTAATTCTGGTTTTCATTCAAAGTTCACTTCCCACTCTTCTTCCTACCAAAGAAATGTAATTTCATTAGAAATAAACATCAATACTAAGCTAATGGTACTGCAGAGTTATAAAGAATGTGTATTTTCCATGTTGGAATAGCCTTACCATGATTTATTAGTCATCAGACTCCAAGAAGTTAAAAATCCTTTAAGTAGTGAGGTTGTTTGTCTGAAGAAGGTGATAAATAGACCGCTTTCCCTGGCACGTGAAAATTAAAATAGAAAGAAGAATTATGATCAGAGCTACTCTTTTTTTTTAACTTCCAAACACCCCACTCAGCTAAAAATCTTTCCCTCTACATATTCAGCAATCTGACTATGAGTGAGCCCTGGTAGGACCCCACCACAGAACGTCTGCTGCAGGCAGCCCCACAGTCAAGGTCAAATACTGCAAACAGCTGGTCTATAATGGACTTGTAGGAAAATTAAATGCCCCGAAATTTAGAGTTTCTCAAATTGCTGTTTTTTCACTTGAGACTTACACAACTAATGATGAGTTTTTACTAAAATTGGCGCAGGCTAGTAAATTCTAAAACATATTTAAAAGCACTAGAGATAAAATGGTCTTACATAGAATGATATCTAAATTCTAAATAGATGATTTGGGCTTTCTAGTTGGATAGCATAGTTTTTTTTTAGTCTTAACAACATCCCACAATCTCTTTAAACCTCAGTAATCAAATCTGGAAAAGAGGAATAATATCTGTTTTGCCCACTAATCTGTTTACAGTACATATATAATGATATTATGAAATGTAAAAACTCAAAAACCAAAATAATTTTTCAAATGTAAAATATTCTAAAGGTTCATGAGATTAAAAATCAAATTGTGAGCTCTGTAATTTCCATACACTAAAATATCAATGATAAACTATGAACCCCAATCCAGAGCATGAAAAGTGAAGGGACAGTTGCAGTGCAGGCAATTACCTTCTTTTGAATGATATAAACCAATCATTCTTTTGACATGCTTTGGCAAGAGAGTTTATATATCTTTAGGTGAGAGTTTATGCCTTTCTTTTGCTTCTAGCATCTATTTGAACAGACTCTTCATCCCTAAGTTACTTAAAAAACAACAAAGTGGTAAAAAGTAAGCTTTCAGCAGGAACTTAAACCATGGCTCTATAGGTATTAAACCTATCCATGTCAAAATTAAAATTCTAGAAGGCAAGAGGGAGAAGAAAGGAGAGAAGTGCTGTGATGACCCATGGAGCTCTCAGAGCAAAACGCAAGCAGAATGGACTCGCAAAAGGTGTTTGGTAAATGGTTTTGTTTGTATGTGTTGGCAAAACAACCAGGAAGAAGTGAGCTCCATGTAAAGGAGACACCTTGGAAAACTGCAAAGCCTGGTTGGAATCATAGTACTTTGCAGGTTTCCGAGAAAAACTGACTAAAAGATAATTATGGAAGCCAAAAAAAACTTGGTAAATAAAATCTGGCATTTTGAAGATAGGAAACACAAAAACCTGATGTGGCCTTTTTCTTATCTCTTCTACTCTGAGTACAGAATGTGTCTATGGTCCTAGATAAATCTAAGATGTTCTCCACTTACCACCCAAGCAATCCATCAGACACCAGCTGTTATCTCCTAGCTCACTTCAGTGCTGACTCTACAGTGTCAGGTTGACAGGTAAGGCCCCCAAACTTTCCCCACTTCCACAACCAACTACAAGCCCCAAGTTGTGTTCTCTTACCCAGAGCAATGGAATATAAATCAAGGTTTCCATAGCCCCCTTCTCAGATTAGTTTGCCAGAACAGCTCACAGGACTCACAGAAACACTGTTTATATCTGCCATATTATAAAGCATATTGTAAAGGAGGCAAATGGATAATAGTTGAAAATGTGCGTGGAAAAGTCATGAAGGGCAAGGAGCTTCCACTTAGGTTCAGCAACTGAGACCCTCTCCCACAGCATCCCTTTTGGGGGATTTATGGCAACTGCCTTATACAGGCATGACCAAAAGAAAAAAAAAAAAACACTGGCCATTAGTGAGCAATTCAGCATACAGCTCCTCTCCCCTCCCACCAGCACAGAGAATGACAGGGAAAGTTGAAAATCCAAACCTCTAAGCATACATATTATTCAGGGAACCAGCCCATTCTGAGGCTGCATAAGGACTCCCAATCAAAGTCATCTCAAGAACATATGAAAGACACTTTCCCTCCCAACACTCAAAGGATTTTAGAAGCTGTATGTCAGCAAATAGGGTCAAAGGTTGAGTGTATACGTCATAAAATCACAGATATATTAAAAAGAAACATTCAACATCACATAGGAGGAAGAGGTAGGAGAATTGCCATGTATGGGCTACATAGTGAGTTCCAGGCCAACCTGACCTATGGTATAAAACCCTGTCTCAAAAATCAAGGAAGGAAGAGAGATAGATAGATAGATAGATAGATAGATAGATAGATAGATAGATAGATAGATAGATAGATGATAGATAGATAGAGAGGATGGAATGCGAAGGGAAAGGAAAGAGAGAAGAAAAGGAAAAATATAAGAAACTCTGAATTTGCCAGCCAATTAATTTGAAGGACAATAGTAATTCAAAGAAGTAATAGATAATGGGGAAATTGTTGATCAATGTAATAAGATGGCTAAGGGGCTTTCTAAAAGATTAAAATGAGAGGTTATGATAAATATTAGGACAGATGTAGCATTCTTTGGTGATCTACATTCATGACATCAACACTTGTTTAAAAATCACATTAGTTGATGAGCTTCTTCTAAAAGAATCACAGAATATTGATATCTAAATATTCCATGAAGTTCATCTAGTCTACTCCTTGAATTCTTCCATCCCTGCCAAATAATGCTTGTTTGGTTTTGTGTAAAACTTTCCACTGATGAGACACTGTTTCCTAAAGCCCTATCAGTGAGCTCTGTGTGTGAGAAAAGTCTTCCATGTGTGGCATTGAAATTAACCATCAATCCCTTCTTTCTCATTGGACAATTTCTACCTCTTTAGAGTCTTAAGGATAATGCTCACCTGTTCTACTGGTGTTCTTTAATTTCTTGCACTAATATATCACACACTGTGCCATAATTAATTCCTCCCCACTTTTCTCATCAGTGCGGTCACATAGGTCCTCCCATAAATTGACAAAACAAGTCCAGGATCCTGTGACAGACACCTCCTGTTATGGTTCTAATATGAAATGAGCCTCAAAAGATTATGAGCTGAAGGCTTGATTCCCAGTGTGGGCATGTTCTGAGGAGGGCTTTTCTGAATATGATTGAATCCAGAAGGCATTATCCTGATGATTAATCCTTGTGGATTCAAAGTTTGATAGTGTTATTAGGAGGAGGTTGAAACTTTAAGAGGTTGGACTAGTTGGCAAAAGGTAGATTACTAGAAGTATATTCTCTCATTTATCTCTCTCTCTCTCCCTCCCTCCCTCCTTCCCTCCCTCCCTCCTCTTTTCCTGGTAATTACCTTTTGCCATGATATTTCTACTTTACCACAGACCCAAAGAAATGGAGTCAGCCAACAATGGACTGAAACCTCTGAAATCATGAGACAAAATAAATCTTTCCTCTTTTAGGTTATTTTTCTCAAGTACTTTGTCACAATGACAGAAAGCAGACATCTCTTCAATTTTCCAAGAAGGGAACCTGCATTTGATGAATTCTGTGAGGTGTCTTGAATTTGGCATGAATTATGCCACTCAATCCTGTCATCCCATCACCATACAACAAGCTGCTGTCAACACCTTCAGAGAGTGTTATTCTTCAAACTTACTGGCTGACTGTAGTTTCAGTTTTTTGGGTAGTGATTTTCTATGTGTACTCTTGTATTCAAATATATATATATATATATTTATATATATATATATAATCTTTTAGAGTTTTGCTTTTTATATTTTCTATTTTGCTTCACAGAAGAGTTCTCCGATGTGTTCTTTTTTTAAATATGTATTTATTGTCCATTAATGAGTTACATTATTTAGTGGGCAAACAATGAGTTGTTATCCCGAATTCCCCAATGCTCCCCCTCCCCATCCCCAATCAGCTGGATATCCTCCTCTTTGGGTCGTCTGGATCAGCCCTTGTGGCAGGAGACCATGGATAGCCTAGTACTCAGCCTGGTTCTCCTGGACCAAGTGTGTTGTTACTGAGGGGTGCCATGCCTCTGGATAGTCTCCCCCACCACGCCTCTCATAATCTTTCCGCCCCCTCTTCCGCTCAGTTCCCTGAGTCATGGTGGGTATTAAGGCTGCTTTAATGTTGTGAGCTTAGGGGTCTTTGTGTTGAAAATTGTTGGTTTCTGTCACCCTGGCTTAACCTGTGTTGATTGAATGGCTGTGGCTGTGGGTCACTTGTTCATCCCGTCATACTCTGTGGGATTCCATATGGATCCTCCACGATATGGCTGTGGTGGCTCATCTCTTGCCAGGATCTCAGCTATCTGCCTAAGGTCGGATGGTAGGATTAGATGGGCCACAGCTCTCTCACTGCATCCTGAAAAATATAAACACAATCTCCATCGGAGAGTGAGATCAGTCTAGGTTAACAAATATACACAATTCTGGATTACCAAGATTCTATTTTTAGTAGCCTCCCCATTAATCACTCCCATAGTGCATCTTTTCTTGTGAGCCCAAAAGTAAGGGATCTGGTGCCTATCGCGCTGAATCTCCAGTTCCAGTCAAGGGCTCCCCCTCCCTAAGTGGAATATTTGGCCAAAATTAAAAGCTGTTGATTGTCTCCCCCAGGCCCAGGCTCCTCCATTGCACAAGTGCTCCTTTCTTGGTTCGCTTTTCTATCCCAGTAGGAGGTATGGTCAGCCTATTCATGGCCGCAGACTGAGTTTCATGCCAGTGGTCCCTGTTTACTCCAGCTGTCATTGATCAGCTTCCCCTGGCAGCTTGTGCAGTGCCTTCCAGCAATACACTAATTACCACCTGGGGCTGGTTACCATTCCTAACCTTGAAGGGTCTCTCAATGCTGATCAATGGCACTCTGTGGTTTCTTCAGCTACAGGGTTTTGCCTCAGGCCTGGAGAGGGCATTCAAGGGCTTTCACTGAATTCTGGCTTGTTTTTGGAACCTCATAGGTCACTTTGGTCAACAGCTCAGTGAGGGAAGGAACCGGTGACTGCGACTAGGGGTTGTCAGACTGATCAATTTTTCACAGGCTTAGACTCTCTCCCCTACTACTCAGGGCCCCTCTTACCAGTCGACGCCCACTACTTGCTCAATAGGTTACAGTATGCTCATGAGGATTTTATGTTTTTGAACCTAATTTGGTTCAGCCTCATGCTTAAGCCATTCCCCTCCCCCTATCCCTTAGCCCCATTCATAACTTCTCACTTCTTTCTACTAGTCTGCATAGAGTTTATGGTTATCCTGGTTAAGGACCGCATATGAGGGAGAATATGTGGCATTCAATTCTCTATTCTTTTGAGTCTTCACTTAGTAAGATCTGCTCAAAGTCAGACCATTTTTTCCAAAATTTTGATATGTAATTTTTCCTTTCAGCTGAGTAGAATTCCATCATGTAAATATACCACAGTTTCGCTGTCCATTCCTCCATGGATGGGCATTTGGGTTGATGCAAATTCTTGAATATTATGAATTGAGCTGCTATGAATAGTTGTACAAAACTTTCTGAATCGAGATGTGACATCTTGCGGGTAGATGCCTAGTAGAGGGATAGCTGGGTCCATTGGAAGGTCCATTCTGTTCAGAAGTCTCCACACTGCTTTCCATAGCGGTTGAACAAGTTTGCAATCCCACCAGCAGTGAATGAGGGTTCCTATTTCCCCGCATCCTCGCCATCAACGATTGTTGTTGGTTTCCTTTATGATTGCCATTCTGACAGGGGTAAGATGGTATCTCATTGTGGTTTTGATTTGCATTCCCCTGATGATTAAGGATGCTGAGCACTTTCTTAGATGGGACAAAGTCATTTGTGTTTCCTCCTCTGTGAATTCTCTGTTGAGATCAGTGCCCCATTTTGTGAGGGGGCTGTTTGAGGTTTTATTACGTATTTTTTTTGAGTTCTCTGTAAGATCTGGAGATTAGGCCTTTGCTGAGTTATAGCTCCCAGTTTGATGGGGGTCTATTGGCTCTGAGTTTGGTTTGTTTGTTTGTATAGAAGCTTTTGAGCCTGATCAGGTCCCATTGGTTAAGTGATTGTTGCATTTCCTGGGCTGCTGGAGAATAGTTCAGGAAATTTTTCCCTACTCCTATTTCATGTAGAGTTCCTCCTATTTTTTCTTCCAGGGCGTTCAGGGTTACAGGATTTATATTGAGGTCTCTGATCCATTTGGAGTTGATTTTTGTGCATGGTGAAAGGAGTAGGTCTATTTTCATTTTTTTACACGTGTTTATCCAATTTGTCCAGTACTATTTGTTGAAGATGCTATCTTTGGCCCATCATACATTGTTGGCCCCCTTGTCAAAGACCAAATACTGGAAGTTACTTCCATTTAAAGTTGGGTCTTCAATTCTGTTCCATTGATCTGTCTTTCTGTTTTTATGGCAGTCCATGCAGTTTTAGTTACTATGGCTTTGTAGTATGTTTTGTGTCAGGCATGGTGATACCTCCTGAGTAGGATTTGTTACTTAGAATAGTTTCGGCTATCTGAGGTCTTTTGCCCTTCCAAATAAATTTAGAGATTATTTTTTCTATGTCTGTGAAGAAAGAGGTTGGGATTTTTATCGGCATGGCATTGAATCTGTAAATCGCTTTTAGAAGGATTACCATTTTTACTATATTGATTCTCCCTAATAATGAGCATGTAATATCTTTCCATCTTCTCACATCCTCCTCTATTTCCTTCTTGAATGTTTCAATATTTTCCTTATATAAGTCCTTTACAACCTTGGTTAGTGATATTCCCAGGTATTTGATTATTTTGAGGCTATAGAAAATGGGACAGTCTCTCTGATATCTTTTTCTGTCTGCTTGTCTTCTGCATATAGAAAAGCTACTGATTTTTGTGTGTTAATTTTGTATCCTGCCACATTGCCGAAAGCATTAATCACCTTCAAGAGGTTACTGATACTATTCTTTGGGTCTGATATATAAAGGATCATGTCATCTGCAAAGAGGGATAATTTAATTTCTTCCATACCGACTTGTATCCCTTTTATGCCCTTCTCCTGTCTTATCATTTGGGCTAGAACTTCAAGAACTATATTAAAGAGCAGTGGTGAGAGTGGACACCCCTGTCTTGTTCCTGAATTGAGTGGGAATTCCTTGAGTCATTCCCCATTAAGAATGATTTGTGCTTTAGGAGTTTTGTACATTGTCTTTATTAAGTTGAGGTATTGGCCATCTATGCCTATTCTTTCCAGAGCATTGACCATGAAGTGGTATTGAATTTTGTCAAAAGCCTTCTCCATATCTATTGAGACAACCATGTGATTTTTGTGGTTGAGCCGATTAATTTGGTGGATTACATTTATCAACTTGCATATGTTGAACCATCCCTGAATCTCTGGGATAAAGCCAACTTGGTCAGGGTGGATAATATTTTTGATGTAGTGTTGTATCCGGTTTGCTAGGACTTTTTTTTACATCTAAGTTCATCAGAGTTATGGGTCTATAGTTCTCTTTTCTTGTTGCATCCTTGCCTGGTTTGGGGATTAGGGCAATGGTAGCTTCATAGAAGGTGTTTGGAAGCCTTCCCTCTTTTTCTATGCTTCTAACAAGCTTCAGAAAGAGTGGTTTCAGCTCTGTGATGAGGGCTTGGTAGAATTCAGCTGAGAAACCATCTGGTCCTGGGCTTTTCCTTTTGGGAAGGTTTTTGATTACATCTTCAATCTCTGTGGATGTGATAGGATTATTTAGTGATTTTATCTGCTCTGAGTTGAGCTTTGATAGTAGGTAGGTGTCCAAAAACTTATCCATTTCTTCCAGGTTCTCTAATTTTGTGGAGTAGAGGTTTTGGAAGTATGACTTAATGATACTTCCAATGTCTTCAGGATCTGTTATGATCTCTCCATTGTCCTTTATGATTTTGTTGATTTGGGCTTCCTCAGTTCTTCCTTTGATTAGATTGGCCAGGGGTTTGTCAAGCTTATTAACTTTTTCAAAGAACCATCTCTTTGATTTATCTATTTACTAATTGTTTTCTTGATTTCCAATTCATTAATCTGAGCTCTGATTTTAATTATTTCCTTTTGTCTTAAGCTCCTCAAGTTAGCTTTTTCCTTCTGTTCCAATGATCTTAGGTGGGTGGCTAGATGATTGATTTGAGAACTCTCTGTCTTTGATATGAAGGCATTTAGCGCAATGAACTTCCCCCTTAGGGCTGCCTTCATTGTGTCCTACAAATTCTGATAAGATGTGTTATCATCATCATTTACTACTAGGAAATTTTGAATTTCTTTTTTTATTTCTGGGATGACCCAATCATTTTTTAGGAGCAAATTGTTCAGGTGCCGGTACTTAGTTTATTTTCTGGATCCTGTTCCATTATTAATTTCTACCTTTAATGCATTATGGTCTGATATGATACAAGAACTATGTCAATCTTCCTGAATTTGTTTAGGGATGATTTATGACCTAGGATATGATCAATTTTAGAAAAAGTACCATGCGCTGCTGAGAAGAATGTATATTTTGTGTCTTTGGGGTAGAACGTTCTGTAAATATCTGTTATCCCCAGCTGGTCAAAGGTGTTATTGAGCTTTGTTATGTCCCTGCTGATCTTCTGTTTGCTTGATCTGTCTAGAGATGATAGAAGTGTATTAAAGTCTCCTACTATGATGGAGTTAGAGTCTATTTCTGCTTTATTTTTGAGTAGGGTTTTCTTTATGAAGTATGTTGCACCCAAATGTGGTGCATATATGTTAATGATGGTGATATCTTCCTGCTGGATCATTCCTTTGATGAGTAAGAAGTGACCATCATTATCCTTCTTAAATGATTTTGGTGTAAAGTCTATTTTGTCAGATATTAATGTAGCCACACCTGCTTTCTTTTTACTTCCACATGCCTGATAGACTGTTTTCCATCCTTTTACTCTAAGAAGATTGCTGTCTTTAGAGGTAAGGTGCATTTCCTGAAGGCAGTAGATGAAGGGTCCATTTTTCTGATCCACCCTGCATGTCTGTGTCTTTTTGTAGGGGAGTTAAATCCATTTATATTCAGAGATATAACTGTGAGGTTTGCTCTAAGACCTGTCATGTTGAAGGGTTAATGGAAGTTGGTGTCTATTAGCACACTGACTGTGATTGTCTCTGTTAGTCTTCTGAGGTAGATTTCTTGTTCCTTCTGTGTGGGATATGTCCTGTAGAATCTTCTGTAACTTTGGCTTTGTTTTCAAATAGTTGTAGAGCTGGTTTAATTCATGGAACACTTTCAAGTCTCCATCTATTATGAGGGATAGCTTTGCTGGGTACAGTAGTCTAGGTTGAAAGCCATACTTCTTTAGGCCCTGAAAAGCATTATTCCAAGCACTTCTAGCTTTCATCATTTCTAATGAGAAGTCTGAGGTAAGTCTGATGGATTCTCCTTTATAAGTTATGGTTTGCTTTTCTCTTGCATTTTTGAGTATTTCTCTTTGCTTTCTATGTTAGGCATCTTAATTAAAATGTGTCTTGAGAATTCCTTTTCATTTCCTGTCTGTTTGGTGTCCTCTGGGCCCCTGAATGTTGAGTGGGCTTTCTCTTGTTAGATAGGGGAAGTTTTCTTGAATAATTTTGTTGAAAATATTTCCTATTCCCTTAGCCTGGGCTTCTTCTCCCTCTGGGATCCCCATGATTCTATTATTGGGTCTCTTTATGGTATCCCATAGGCCCCTCAAATTTTGCTCACTTGATTTCCTGAATTTATTGAAACCTATGACATCCTTAATAATTCCTTCTGTCTTGTCCTCAATGTCTGAGAATCTGTTCTCCAGATTGTCAACTCTGTGACTAATTGATTCAAGGGAGGTTTTAAATAACTCCATTTCATTTTTGGTTTCTGCTATAATTTTGTTTATAGTCTCCAATTCTTTGGTGAGATCCAATTTCCAGTATACTTTTGTTTTTCCTAGGGATTACTGAAAATCATTTCTGTTTTCTTAAGTCCTCATCAAATTTAATCAATTGATTGTCTAGCTCCTCCCATAGTTGGTTCACCTTCAATTCACTTAATGTGTTTCTGAATTCATTCATATTTCTCTCCATTAAATTCAGTCTGGAGTCTATGCTTGTGTTGGTGAGCTTCATCTCATTCATGTCTTTTTTCATAGTGTCCATATCAGCCATTAACTGCTTCATGTTTGCATTGCAGTTGTGGTCAGGAGTCATATTATTCTCTCTTTGTGACTGTTTATTTGTTGTCTCCACTTCCTTGCCACTTTCCTGTTCCATAATGGGACTAGGGGCCCTGAGTTGGGGAGTTCCATCTTTGATTTCTGTGTGTTTTTTTTTCATTGGTTTCTGCCCATGTCCAGGTAGGGGAGTGGGACTCAGGCACCCTGGGGAGTGCTGTTCAGCCCGCTTTGCTTCCAATGGAAAGATCACCAGTTTTGATCTTAAACAGAGGTCTTTCCTTTTAGGGTGTTCTGTCCCCAGACAGGCTCAGATCTTTACTAGTCTGGATCCCTCTGTTTGTGACTGTTTAGTCTTAGAGCCACCACATAGGCCCCTGTCATTGATTGGTATGCTTCAGTATAAACAGCCCCAGCACCCCAAACTATAGAGCCCAATGTTTTCCCACCCGACTGCAGCAAGCAGATCTGGAATGCTATCTCCCCCACTAGGGGTAGAGTCTCAAGGCTCTAGACTCTCCTTGGGCCAGTACTTGGTGGACGTGTTCTGATTCCACATGCCAACTCAGCCCCAGCCACACAGACTCAAGAGCCTGGTGAGAGCTTCCTATTGCTCATGTAATCCATGTTCTCAAATTTCTGGACCAGCCTGTGTCCTCCTTTCAGTGGCATATGGTCCCTAGTACCTGCCAAAATCACCTGTGCCCTCCTGGCAGTGGCGCCTGGTCCCTGCCTGAACTGGCCTCTTCCCTCTTCCCAGGTATCTGCCAGAGGCCTGGTCCCACCCTCAGCTGCGGTCCTGAGTGGACTTCCAGAACCAAGCTAGGTCAGTTTGCCCTAGAAGCACATCTGCCTGTGGAGGAGAGGGTTCGAGGAGAGAAGTGTGCCCAAGGATTGGGCACTGGAGGGTAGGGGCCCCGGGAGGGAGAGGTGCTCAGCCAGCATGGGCTTGGGAAGCGGCTGGGAAGAACAATGGGCAATGGCAGGAGCTTCGGTGGGGGAGGGGCGCTTTCTGTTCCTCTGCGGAGCTGGGGCACCCTGTCTGAGCTGATGTTTGATATGGGGAGAGGGTGGGCTTGGGTTCATGGCCAGCTGGGGTCCAGGGTTTTGATCCCAGCTGGAAAATCAAACCTTTTCGGAGAGAGTCCTAGCGAGGCTGCTACTTGTCCGCCATCATGCTCCGCCCTTCCGATGTATTCTTGACTGAGGTAAGATACAAGTAAAGTAAATGATATCTTAAATTGATACCTAGCAGATGTGGTGCTAAAGATCTCAGGGGTTGGGTAACCTGACCAAGACATGATCAGATTCTGGACAATGGATTCTCAGTTACCAAACTCCTGAAAATCTGATTTGTAAATCCAAAGTCCCATTTGCTACTTCTAATGGAAGATCTATGGGAGAGGATAACTAATGCCCACTGTTGCATAAAGTGCTCAAAGACCAAGTCACAAATCAAGTTGCAGATCAGGAGCCTGCTTCACTAAATAAAGGCAATGAGAAAAGTGGTTGTGGTGCTACCATGATATTTACATGAATATAAAGTAGCTTGTCTGTTAATCTTTTTCATCTCGAAGTGTTTTAAGTACTAAAGGATTTCTAAAATGACCATTAAGGTCACAATGTCATCTCTCTTACACATATTTGAATCTATACTTTTCATGTTTTTCTTTCCAAATTTTGTTCTCATTTTTGTTAATTACCTACATTTTCAAGCAAAGAATATAATAATCATTACAGTTCAAGACTTATTTCCATTCTATCTAAATATTGTTAGAGAAAATTTTGTTAAAAACTTTCTAAGTGCCACAAAGATACCCCATCTATTTAGGTACAGTATTTTTGGTTTTAATATATGAAATGACATTTTATTACATCAGTCCTAAATACTAACACTGCACTTTTTTCCTGAGACAGGTCAGGCTAGGCCATACCCTATGAGTGCTGTGATATAATTTCCTAATCTCTTTACGTAATGGGAACAGTTCTGGGGCCAGGAAGAATAGGACTGGTTCGAGGAAATCAGGTTCAGGGAAGGTATATAGTTCATAATAACAAGGACACAGAGTGGGGATGAGCAGGACCTTATCAGTGTTTCTAAGATGAGGAAGCCCATGGACTTTTTGCTTCCCATCACCACCTAAAGAGCTTGGAAGTCTCCACTGTATCTTAACAAATAAAAAGCTAAACAAACTGAAAATTTAGCAGCTCCCTCAGACTAGTCAGAGCTGTGAAGACACAAGGCAAAGCACTGCCCTCAGCATAAGAAAAAGGAAAAAGTAGATGGATGCAGGGAATTTTTTTTTTTTTTGGCCTGAGCAGAAGCCTCTGAATTCTCTAGTGAAGGAGTTGCAGAACAGAACCTCAGTGGTAACTGACAAACTACCAGAAGTTCAGTGTGGACAAGCATGGCAGTTAAGCTCTTCAGGGGTGGCAGCCATAGGGAGACCTCCAAGCTTTGTTGAAAATTACTAGCATGGACCATACCAAGTCCTCAGAGTGGATATCAGAAAATTTCTCTCCTGCTCCTACTGTGTGTGTATGTACGTAAGTGTGTGTGTGTGTGTGTGTGTGTGTGTGTGTGTGTGCGCGCGCGTGTGTGTGTGTGTGTATGATTGTGTATGTATGCATGTATGTATACATGTGGCAGTTTGAACATAATGCCCCTGTAGCCTTAGAAATTTCTGATTAAGATTAAACTTCTTATTTAGTCTTCAGCAGGTGAATCTGTGGCAGATCTCGAGTCCAGCCCTTCTAGATGTTTCAAGTCAGTTTGCACTTGCTGGTTTGGCTTTTCTTACTCTCTCTGATTGGGATGTATGCTGAAGTGAGCCAGTTTCTTCCATCATGATGAAGCTGTCCCTGAAATCTACAAGCCTGAAATAAACCCTTTCTTCCCCCAAACTGTTTGTGGTCAGGTGTTTTCCCCAGCAAGGAGAAGGTAACTACAACAATATACATTAAGTATTTTGATCATGTTCATCTCCCATCACTCTCCCTGCCCCCCACATACTCCTTCCACTAAACACAGTGTTCCTTCTAACCAGTCCTTCTACTATTTTGAAGTCTTTATATTTGGCCTTCCTTCAACAGCCATGATAACATGTTGATGGGCCCAATGTTGTGCAGGTAACTCCCGCCACTGTGAGGTCATAAATGCAATGTCACCTCGTCTTCAGAAGACCACATTCCCTGGCGCTCCTCCCCATCATTTTTCTCTTATTTTCTTTACACCACCTCTTCCGCACTGTTCCCTGAGCCTTGGTTGGGACATTTCATGCTGAGCATGTATTTGTTGCTTCTTCTCATCATTTTGATGAGTCTCCCCATAATCACTATCTTTTTTTAAAGTATTTTTTATTGTCCATAATGAGTTACATTGTTTAGTGGGCCAACAATGAGTTGTTATCCCCAATTCCTCATTGCCCCCCTTCCCCATCCCCAGTCAGCTAGATATCCTCCTCTGTGGGCCGTCTGTATCAGTCTCTGTGGTAGGAACCATGGATAGCCCACTCTTCAGCCGAGTTCTCCTGACCCAAGTGTGTTGTTACTGAGAGGTGCCATGCCTCTGATATTTCCCCCCCCCACGGCTCTCACAATCTTTCCACCCCCTCTTCTGCTCAGTTCCCTGAGTCGTGGTGAGTGAGTATTAAGGATGCTTTAATGTATCTTTGAAAAGAAACTTCTCTAAATAAAAGTGAGAGCGGGCTGGAGAGATGGCTAAGCAGTTAAGGCACTTACCTCCAGTGCCTAAGGCTCTGGGTTCAATTCCCCAGTACCCACATATGCCAGACCCACAAGGTGGTGGCCCTGGTACTCCCTTCTCTCTCTCTCTCTCTCTCTCTCTCTCTCTCTCTCTCTCTCTCTCTCTCTCTCTCTCTCTTTATCTTTCTGCTTGAAAATGAATAAATAAAATATTTTTTTAAAAAGTGAGAGCAATGAGCATAAACATAAGTCTTCAGAGGACAGTTTGATGAGCACTTACATATCCATTTAGCTTATCAACAGTAGCAGGTTCCACCCTAGGGCCTATGAAACCATATGCTTTCAGTATCAATCATGAACTCCCTCTCATAGTGAGCCTCAAATAGTTTCAGAGAGTAGTTGGTTACCTCCATGACAGCCAGGCCTCTATTGCATAGGTAGACTCATCTTGCCTTTTTGACCAGTTTTATTTTTCACAGGGTTAAGAAAATCAATAACTCTTCTGACCCAAAGGTCTGTATCGTACTTTTCAGTACTACAACAGCTATCCAGCAAGAAGGAAGCATTCAGCCCAATACACGCCTGATTTCTCAGCATGTAACAACTGATGCTTGTGGTGTTTTCAACAAGAGACATTCTAATTCCAGTGGTGAACCAAGAGCATTTGCATTGGGCTACATTATGGGCCTCCCTAACCATCAACTCACTAGAAAGTTTCCCACCTCTGGCACTGGGATTTTCCTATAACAACCCATGGGTTAAAGTATATTTTTGAAGTATCTAACAGAGATGCAGTTTTTCATATAGCTTAACTATGTTATTTTTGGTTTGGGTTGAACTTTACTCTTCCCCTCTTCCATTCTTCTCCCCTGAACCACCTTAACTCTTCACTCCAAGTATTCTGTCACAGCACTTGTATATCTGCTAACTCCTCCCAATAATACCTCCTCTCCTCCCTTCTGGCCTCATTCTAACTTCCTGGCCTCTACTACTGAAACTTACCCTAAGTTACAAGATACAAATTTAAAAATTAAATGCTAGGATCCAAATGTTATTGAGAACATGTGTTATTTATCTTTCTTTATGTGGATTACCTTGCTTAGTATAATATTTTTCAGGTCCATCCATTTCCCTGAAAATTCAATCACTTCATTTTTCTTGTCAGCTGAATAAAATTCCACTGTTTATATACACCACATCTCCATTATCTATTTATCAGTTAATGGACATCTAGGTTGATACCATTTCCTAGCTATTGTGAATAAAGCAGTAATAAACATGAATGAGTGGGTATTTCCACAGTAATCTGTAGTGTTCTTCAAGTCTATGCTTAGGAGGTCTATAGCTGGATCATAATGTAGTTCTATTTTCAGTATTTTGAGAAAGTTCCACACTGATTTCCATGGTGGTTGTACCAGTTTATACCCCCAACCAAAAAGTGAATGAGAGTTTTTCTTTCTCTACAACCTTGCTATCATTTGTTGTCATTTGATTTTTTTTTTTTTTTGGATAATAGCTATTCTTACTGGAGTTAGAAAGTTAAACAGGATTGACAAAACTTTAGCCAAATTAACTGGCACAAAAATCGACACATGGATCAATGGAATAAAATAGAAGACACAGGTATAAATCCATGTAACTACAGCCACACAATTTTTGACAAAAAGGCCAAAAACACACATTGGAGAAAAGGTGGCATATTCAACCCCAGACCCAACCCAACCCCAGACCTTGCTGCCATCCTTTAGGTGTGCCTAAAGGTGAAGTGATTCTTTTGGATAGGAATGGAAAACACTTACAAAGTTCACAGATCATGTTGAAAACTAGACGGACCAATCAGAGGGTGCTTCTCCTCCCCCAAACCTGACCACCACATTAATAAGAGCCTGTTTGTTGCAAGTTATTTTAATAAGTATTTTATGTACTCTTTTCAATAAAAATAAGGTATATTTAAAGGCAGAAAAAGAGTCCAGAGAGGCTGAACAAGCATGTGATCCCAGTTCCATATGGCAGAGGTGTTGGGACAATCAGACCAAAATTCAAAAAACAACAGCCAATATGCCAAGACTCTAATGGGAAAGTAGACAATATGCAAAAACAGACATATGATGCAAGCAGAAAGATGAGAATTCTAAGACAAAAATAGTGGACCCAGCTATCCCTCTACTGGGCATCTACCCCAAAGTTTCATTGCTGAAGTACAAAGACATTTGCTCAACCATGTTTATAGCAGTTCAGTTCATAATATCAAAGAATTGGAATCAACTCAAATGCCCATCACTAGACGAATGGATATCAGAGTTGTGGCACATATACACTATGGAATTTTACTCAGCTAAAAAGAAAAATGACATAATGAAATTTAAAGAAAAGTGGATGGACTTGGAGGAGATCATTCTTTGCAACCTCACACAAGAGCAGAGAACCAAGTGCCCCATATTCTTCCTCATATGTGGTTCCTAACCAGGTTAAGTTTCAACATTATGAAAACCTGTCAGTGAATGGAGAGACTGTAAAAGTGGATGGAAAGACTTGGGGCAGGGGAGGAATGGGAGGGTGAGAGACTCATACAATAAACCAAACTAATAATAAATCAACACCATAAAACCCTAGCTTACATAAAGTAAGCTCCTGAGGAAGCTGTGGGCATCGCTGGGTACAAGGGGCCATGAATAGAATAGGAGGAAGCCTAACCTCAAGAATAGTTGCTCAGGCCTGCATCTCCCTGCCACAGTTGTTGCTTCCTTACCACACTGAGCTGTTGATCAAAGGGACCCATGAGGTCCCCAAAATATAACAGACTTTTGTCAAAGCTCCTGAATACCTGCCCCAGGCCTAAGGTAAGACTCTATTGCTGAAGAAATCACAGTGTTATCAAACAACACCAAGAGATCCTACTAGGTCCAGAATGGTAACCAGCTCCCAGATGGTAGCATGTGTAGCACTGAAAGGTGTTGAATGAGTTGCCAGGGGAAATT
>PVHP010024467.1:0-26370 GCA_004024765.1 Zapus hudsonius | reverse complement strand
CTAGGTAATCCAGAATTGTGTATATTTGTTAACCTACACTGATCTCACTCTCCGATGGAGATTGTGTTTGTATTTTTCAGGATGCAGCGAGAGAGCTGGGGCCCATCTAACCCTACCAACCAACCGTAGGCCGATAGCTGAGATTCTGGCAAGAGAGGACCCACCACAGTCATATCGTGGAGGATCCAAATGGAACCCTTCAGAGAATGACGGGATGAACAAGGGGCCCACAGCCACAGCCATTAGATTAACACAGGATAAGCCAGTGAGACAGAAACCAATGATTTCGACACAAAGACCTCTAAGCTCACAACCTTAAAGCAGCCAGAGGCATGGCCAGGAGAACCTGGCTGAATACTAGGCTATCCATGGTCCCCTGTCACAAGGACTGATCCAGACGACCCATGGTGGAGGTTATCCAGTGGAGGGGGGAGGGGAGGGCAGTGGGGAATTGGGGATAACAACTCATTGTTTGCCCACTAAATGTTGTAACTCATTATGGACAATAAATTTTAAAAAAAAATGAATATCTTACAAAACCATTTTCATGTCCAAGACTGCCCTTAAATTGCACAAAACTAAACAAAGCAGAAATCTCCCCTGTCCCTAGCACATTGCTGTTTCTGCACACACACACACACACACACACACACACACACACACACACACACACACACACACCTGGTGCTTCACAGGCCTAGAACCCTGGAATCTAAATTGTTGTGTTTCTGTTGTTTTGAGCTTCACTACATTATCTCATCTTCCTTAATTTTTCTTCTGCATCTCCCACCCATGGGATTTCCTTCTTGCTTGCATTCACATCTGGCTAAATGCTAATTATTCTGCAATATCGTCTTTCAGATTTTCTTTCCTAAATGATTAGAGTAGTGCACTTGGGAACATAGATTTCCAGAAAGGAGTCAAAAGGCTTAAAGCAGTTGATGGAGATAAAGCATGAGCTCTGCTGAATTTGGCTTCCAGTCAGGTTTTCTAAAGTAGAACTTGGACTTCAGTGTGAATATATTTGAGTATATTAAATTTTCTCTTTTTTGCTTTACCTATTTACCACTTGCCAATATGAGCACACACAATGTGTCCTGTTCATTCATTCTGCCATTCCTTCCTTCCTTCATTCATGGAGCACTCCCTGTGCATCAGGCACTGCACTGATTTCCCAAAATCTTTATTCTTTCCTGACTAATACAGATTATTCGTTTCTGAGATGTGTTGGGTTTTTTGTTTGTTTGTTTGTTTTGTTTTGTTTTGTCTGAGAAAGTATCTCTTATTGGTCTGGAGCTCACCAATTTGAGCTGGATCTCAAGCCCCAGAGATCCTCCTGTCCCTTCCTCCCCACACTGGGATTACAGGTACATGCCATCACACCTGGCATTTTTCCATGGATATTAGGGACCAACCTCACTCAAGTTTTCATGCTGGCAAGGCAAGCACTTTATCAACCAAGCTATCTCCTCAGCCCAGAAAGCCCAGAATGGTGATTTTTTATGGGGACATTAAACCTAGAAAACTGTAGATTTCTTCTCAATTGGGAAAAAAACAAGATTTTTAATGACTTTTTTCAAGAGTTTTAAACCCTAAATAATACCATACTCAAAATGAGTTATCAGGAATAACTATAGTGCCAATATTTGGAGTGGGGGAGAGCATATGTCCAGTATAACAGTATTTTCATGTCAGAAACAACTAGAAAAGTTTGACCATGATAAAAGTTGTATACCAGAGGGACAAAATAGCACAGAAAACAGGGTGGCTGCGGCCATGAGTAAGCTGACCACACCTCCTACTTGGGAGAGAACAGTGAGAAAGGAGCACTTGTACAATGGAGGAGTCTAGGCCTGGGGTAGACAATCAACAGCTTTTAAATTCCGCCAAATATTCCACTTAGTGAGCGGAAGCCCATGACTGGAACTGGGGAATCAGTGCAATATGCACTGTATCCCGTACTCTTGGGCTCCCAAGAAAAGATGTGCTTTGGGACCAATTGACGGGGAGGCTACTAAAAATAGAAGCTAGGTAATCCAAAATTGTGTATATTTGTTAACCTATACTGACCTCACACTCCGATGGAGATTGTGTTTTTATTTTTCAGGATGCAGCAAGAGAGCTGTGGCCCATATAACCCTACCAACCTACCGTAGGCCGATAGCTGAGATCCTGGCAAGAGATGAGCCACCACAGTCATATCATGGAGGATCCATAAGGAACCCTGAAGAGAACGACATGATGAACAAGGGACCCACAGCCACAGCCATTCAATCAACACAGGATAAGCCAGTGAGACAGAAACCAACAATTCTCAACACAAAAACCCCTAAACTCACAACATTGAAGCAGCCTTAATACTCATCCACCACAACTCAGGGAACTGAGCGGAAGAGGGGGCAGAAAGATAGTGAGAGCCATGGTGGAGGAGACTATCCAGAGGCATAGCCTCCCTCAGTAACAACACACTTGGGTCAGGAGAACCTGGCTGAAAACTGGGCTATCCATGGTCCCCTGCCACAAGGACTGATACAAACGGCCCACGGAGGAGGATATCCAGCTGGTTGGGGATGGGGAGGGGGGCATTGGGGAATTGGGAATAACAACTCATTGTTGGCCCACTAAATAATGTAACACATTATGGACAATAATATATATATATACATATATATATATATTATACATATATAAACACACAAAGATAATCTTCAATAGGGGCCAGGCATTCCTGTAACCCTAATGCTCAGGGAGGAAGAGGCAGGAGACTCACTGGACCTCACTGGTCTGCCAGTCTGACTGGAAAATGAGGAGCTCCAGGTTAATCATATTGGGAGTGGAGACGGGAGTGGGGAGCTCCAACTTCAGTGAGAGACTCTGTGAGGCTGGGGAGATGGTTCAGTGGGTAAGAGCTCAATCTTCAAACTCTAGGCTGGGGAGTTCAAGCCACACGCAAATCTGGGAGCAGCCCGTTAATGCCTATAACCTTATTCCTGAAGGTGGCAGACAGGACAATCACTGGGGCTTGCTGCTCATCCAGTGTGATGGAAAATGGCAGCTGTGGGTGCAGTGAGAGGTTGCCTCAATGGAAACAAAGCAGAAGAGCAATAAAGGACACTCAACACATGTGCATGTGTGGTTCACACATCTGCATGCACCCACACACACAAAATGCATATACTATATGCCACACACATAGCACCACACCAAAAATTAATAATTGATATATAAAACAGAAATGAAGTGGAAGAATGCTGAGAGGAGTACACCAGTATCTTCCACTGGCCTCTATACACACATGCTTGGGGCACATGCAACTGCATACACATGTGTATATACCATGTACACACACAGACCACACATACTACACACATCAAAAAGATGGTGATAAATGCTATTGAATTTTTGATTTTTATATATTCTCAAATAGTATTTAAGAAGTGAAATTGTTCCTCACAATGGGGTTATGTCAAATACTTGGACTCCAAAAAGTAAGGGAGCAAGAATGTCTTGTTTAAAAAAAAAAGTAAACTAATTTGGCATTTTCCCTCTCTAAAATAATAAGGCAAATTAGAATCTTGGGATTCCCAAATGTTCACAGGGTATATTTGAAATGATGATTGAGTGTTTAATCTCCAACCTAATTACATTTTTTCATCAAATCAGCACAGGAAAGGAGGAGGAAACAAGAAAGTTCTGTATTTCTTCTCACTGAGTATTTGTGTTCAATGTGCTGGATGCTGTTATACAGCTGTTCCTCAGAGTAAGGAATCTCCAGTGCAAGAACTTTACCCTTGTACCTCTCCCCTTTATCTGTCCTCCAAAAGAGCAGGTTCCAGGTAACTGACTGGTAAACCACTGTGAGAGTCCAGGTTACTGACTGGTAAACCACTGTAAGAACTTGTGCATCTTCAGCTCTCATTTTTTCTCTAAGGAAAACAGGTATGACATTTCTTTGAATTAAAGTGTTAAAATTCAAGGTTCTGGCCTGGGATCAGAAGTGGAAATGGAGAGAGCTGTTGCAGTCAGCTTCATGTTGCTGGACATACACTCAACCAGGTACAGCTTATGGGAAGAAATGGTTTATTTCAGGCTTACAAATTCCAGGAGAAAAACATCAATGGCAGAAGAAGCTGGCTCACTTCCATAGATCCGAACAGAGAGACACTATCAAGCCTCCAGCAAAGATCAAAAAGCACCAGCAACCAGAAAACGGCACCACAAAACCACCAGAGACTCAAACTGCTCCCCAACATGTCTTAGGGCTAGACTTAAGACCCACCCCCAAACATACCTTAAGGGTAGGTGCCAAGTGACTCAACTCTTGTATCAGGGATCTGCTTCCTAGGGGCTCCTGTTGCAAGCTCAATTTTAATAAAACACCTGCTTCTAGAGGGCATATACATTCACACTACCACAAGTGAGTTTAGTTTGAGACTATTTTAGCATACCAAATATGATAATCCATTAAAATGCCAGGTAAAAATATCAATTGCATTAATCCCATCAATATTAAATTAGTATTACATTGTGAGAGTGTTTCAAAATGTATCTATATCTTAATTCATACATGTCACAAGCAAGGTGGATGCAAAAAATCAAGTTGTTTGTGGGCTGGAGAGATGGCACAATAGGTAAAGGTGTTTGCTTACACAAGAAACTTGGATTAGTGCTCAGGCCTTTCCAGAAACCTCAGTGTTAAATCCAAGTGCTCTGGATTAAGTTGAGATAGAAAATGCTTTGCTCTACGGGACGAAGGGTCTAAAGAGACTTGGATCGGAAGCTCCAAGATATTTATTTCCCATCAACACTGCACTCACTTTCTAAGATCTTGTGCTGATCATGCTGCAGAGAAAGTCCAGGAATGGGAGGAACAGAACATGTGACGCTGTTCATTCCTCTTCTCTGGCTCCACTCTTAGAATTATGGCCTTCATGTCTTAATGACCCACATTCAGTGCTCCCCCTCATTGGTGAGTAGAGAAAGGTAGATGGGCAAATGGGAACTCAGAGATACAGGAAATGTTCTTCCCTGGAGGCCAAATAAAGGTTGCCTCATTAATTTTTAAAATGCTTAATAAAACTATAAGGATCTTCAAACTTTAATAACATGTAAATTAATTTTAATAGGCTTCTGATCACTGGTTTACCAGAAAAAAATTTGGAAAGATAATTATCTGTAGTCTTGAAATCACCTGGCGAGGTGGCACACACCTTTAATCCCAGCACTTGGGAGGCAGAGGTAGGAGGATCACCATGAGTTCAAGGCCACCCTGAGACTACATAGTGAATACCAGGTCAGCCTGGACTAGAGCAAGACCCTACCTCGAAAAAAAAAAAAAAAAAAAGGTTAGGTTCAGGATCCAGAAATGTTCATTGAGTATCAGTGAAAATGAAGCAAACTTGCTACATAAAGAACTCACTTGGGGGTTGGGGATTTAGCTCAATGGATGAGTGCTGAGTTCGGTTCTCAGCTTGGGGGGAGGGAAGAATTCACTTGGAACTGGAGAGATGGCTCAGTAGTTAAGGAGTTTGCTTGCAAAGCCTAACAATTTGAGTTTGATTCCCCAGTACCTACATAAAGCAGGATGCACTCAATGGTACATGCATGCATCTGGAGTTTGTTGTTAATGACTATAGGCCCTGGCACACCCTTTCTCTCTCCCTGACTCCTTGCAAATAAATTTTAAAAATATATATTTTAGAAAAGAACTTACTTGGGCTGGAAACATGGCTCAGCCATTAAAGGCACTTGTTTGCAAAGCCTAATGGCCTTGGTTCAATTCCCCTGTACTCATGTCAAGCAAGATTCATAAAATATCACATGTGTCTGGAGTTTTCAGAGGCACATGGTACAGATGTGCCCTTTCTCATTTTCTATCTCTCTGTGTGCAAATAAATAAAAATATTTTTTTAGAAAAGAACTCATTGACACCTTTCTATACCAGTCATAAGGATCTCAGGTCTCTGATTCATAGCTCATCATGTGGGAAGGTTTTCTTTAGTTAATTGGTAGCTTTTCACAGCAACACATAACAGAGACAGTAGAAAAGGTGAGTACAGGGGCGGGAGAGACGGCTCAGCGGTTAAGGCACTTGCCTCCAGTGCCAAGGGCCCCGGGTTCAATTCCCCAGTACCCACATAAGCCAGACTCTCTCTCTCTCTCTCTCTCTCTCTCTCTCTCTCTCTCTTTCTCTCTGCTTGAAAATGAATAAAAAAAGAAAAAAAGAAAAGGTGAGTACAAATTATCTCTTTATAGAGGAAAGGAAGAGCTAGTTCATAAAGGAGCCTTGGCTGGAAAGGCTGCTCAGAGGTTAAAGACAATTGCTTGCAAAGCCTGCTGGCCCAGGTTCAGTTTCCAAGGCCCACGTAAAGCCTGGTGTGAAAAGTGACACATGCATCTGGAATTTGTTTGCAGCAGCAAGAGGCCCTGGTCTCTTAATTAAGGAGCCTAGCACCTGTGACATTTCCGGATGCTGCTATTTTTGCAGGAAGTGGAGCTTAAGTTAGGCAGAAGATGGCTGCTGCTATGGTCTGAATGTTGGTATGCTCCCAAAATTCATAAATTGAAACTTAAAGGCCCACAATAATGATATCAGAAGAGGGAGCCATTGAGAGATGATTAGATTGAGTGAAGGTGGTCACTATTATGATTAAATGTTTTTTCACTCTAAATATTCATGTTCAGAGAGCTGGGGAGATGGCTTGGAGGTCAGAGTGCTAGCTGCACAAGCTTGAGGCACTGAGGGGGCCTAGATAGGACTGGCTCTGATCCAATTCCCCAGCACCCATATCAAGAGCTGCCCATGCCACACAATCCTGTAAGTCCAGTCCTGTGGGCATTGTAAAATAGTGGTAGCTCTGGTCTGGTGAGCTCAGCTGGAATGGATTCTTACGCAGGGAGAGCAAAGAATCGCCATCCACAAAGTCAGAATGATGAGTGTATGCAACAAGCTTTATTGTACAGGAATCAGACTTACAGCAAAGATAGAAACAGCAGGCAGGCTTCATCACAAGCAAGAACAGCATCCCATCGGGAAAGATTGGGAAGCCCCAGAGTGGGGACTCCTCTGAGGGCTGAATTTGGTGAGGGGCTGAATAAGTAAGTTGGGGTTGTCTCAACATTTAATTGATGGTGTCCTAGCCTTTTTGACTGTCCCGTGAAAGTTTAAGAGTAGCTGGGAAATATCTATTAAATTCAAGGAACAAGGTGAATTTCTCCCTCAAGCAAGACTGGAGAATTGCTGGGGCTCGATGATCAGCCAGTCTGACCAAAAATGGCTGCTCTAGGTGAGAGACTCTTCCTCAAAGAAAGCACCTGGATGAGCAATAGAGGGCGACAAAGACAAAACTCCTCTGGCCACTGATGCACATACACTAAGCACATGCATCTGTGCACACATACGCGCACATGCACAAAAACAGATCCCATGTTGAAGCTTAATCCTCAATGTATCGATGTAGAGAGTTGGGGTGGTTTTAAAGCATGAGGCTTCACTGCCATGATTGGATGGTTACAGTTATAAAGAATTTGACAGGGAGTTCATTCCTTTTAGTCTTTCCACCTTCCACATGTAATAAACCAGCCCTTATTAGAGGTCAGTACCTTGATACTGGGCTCCTTAGCCTCCAGTACTATGACAAAATAAATTTCCTCTAAGCATTATCCAGTGTAAAGTGTTCTGTTGTATCACATTGTTGCAGTTACACTCATTGCTGGACAAACACCCAACCAAAAGCAGTTTATGGGAGGAAATGGTTTATTTTTTGTATGGCTTATACAATCCAGGGGAAGTTCCATCAGGGGCAGAGGTTGGTTCACTTCCATAGATTCATAGCAGAGAGACACTACGGAGCAGCCAGAACTCAATCCGCTCTTTACACACCCAGTAGGGCTGGATTACAAAATCCACCCACAGAGACACACCTCTTCCCCAGCAGGGCTCTGCCCACTAGAGACTCAAATTGCAAATTCAATCTTAATCAAAAATCCCTGAGGCTATGGAGGAAGGGAACATATTCACATTCAATCCACCACACACAGAGAGACCAAGAAATGCCCTTATAAAAGAGGTTCAGAGGAATTAATGTGTCCCTTCTATTAGTTGAGAAACAGCTAGAATTTACTATTAGTTAACTTGTTATTACTGTTACAGGCTATCACCAGAAAATAATCTACTACCACCTTGATCTCAGCATTTGAAGTCTGAACATATTAAAATAACTGATCAGATTGGATTCCTTTTAAAATGATCTTTATTTTGCCTTTAGAATATGATCCTGCTGTCATGGTTTGATCCATGTGTCCCCCAAAAACAAATGAATGTGTTCTGGGTAATTGATCCTCAGCTGATGGCAATTTAGATTTTACAACCTTGATGGAGCTGTGTTGTTGGGGGCAGGTTTTGGGGGGTTATAAGCCATCTCCCCCTTGCCAGTATTTGGCACACCTACCTGCTGCTATTTCCAGTGCTGTAGCAGAGGTGATGTCCACCCCTCTGCTCATGCCATCATTTTCCCTGCCAGGATGGAGTCTCCCCTCGAGTCTGTAAGCCAAATAAACCCATTCCTCCACAAGCTGCTTTTGTTTGGGTTCTTTCTGTGCAGCAACTAGAATGTTGATCGCAATACCTGCCATAAAAAAAAATAATGCACCATGCGTAACACTTCACTTAAACACTAATATCAAGCTTAGTAAAGTTTGGCTTCCCAATATATAACATTTTCTCACAATGGTCCAAAACTCTGATATTCTGATCTGATACCTTCTGAAGGAAATGACAAGAACCAATATAATGTTGATTAAATCAACTACAGAGTTAAAGATGGTAAAGATTGATCTTGCTAATTAAAATAGGAAGCCTGAGCAGGAATATTCCAGGGAAAAGCTCATATTTTAGAAATCAGCAGTTATATGGTCTCTGAAGGGAGCCTGGGATTTCTGTTTCATCTGTATATTTATATTGAAACAAAAGTAACTTTAACGAAGGAGAAGAAACTTCAACACAAGTAAGAAGTAATGATGAATTTTGATTGTCTACTTGATGAAGAAATGCAGAGGAGATTAGTGAAGCAGGCATGGGAGAAGGTGCCTGTGGTCACATCTCCAAATACAGAAGGGCTGTGATCCCATCAATGGATAGATTTTTTGATAGATTCATAATTCAACAGCATCACTGGAGGAAGTAAAGGAGGAGGAGATGGAGCCTGGATGAACTAAGTCATGACTTGTGGCCACACCTTCAAAGCTATATCTCACCCTGACTCTCTTCTTCACCCACCATATCTTCCCATTGCCATAGTGTTCTGCCCCAGCACATGCCAAGTGATTACAAACTCATCCCTAATAAATTAATCCTTCCTTCTTTTTTTCCCCTCCTTCTCTAAGTTGTCTCTGTCAGGTGTTTTGTCACAGTGAAGCAAAAGTTACTAACAGAAAATTGGTACGTGTGAAGTGAGGTTGTTATTATGACTAACCTATGTGGTTCTTAAGCTTTTAGAACTGGTTTGTAGGGGGAAATTGAAAGAGTTTAGAAATAATGCTATTATATTACACAACCTTCAAAGTATCAAGCCAATGATCAGGTCAGTGTCCTTATGAACTAAATGTCTTTGGAAGTATCATCTCAGACCAAGAGGTGTGCTTCACTAGTCTCCTAGGACTTTGGGAGAGAAGCCTTAGGGTGATGTCCCAATAATTATAGCACTATTTTTATATGTGAATAATTCTTGGGGGAGCTAAGAAGACCAAAGCAAATGGAGTCAGTAAAGACTGCACACATGAGGCTTCAGGTGGGAATAAGAAATCTCTAGGAGATTGAACTAGCGAACAGATTAGAAGGATTTCAAATAACGAGATCATGAGAGCTCTGTCTTAATGGATAGATCAAGTCTTTGATAGATTCATAGTGTGATGGTACCACTAGGAGAAGATGAAAGGAAGACAGCAGACCTAATTAGAAGAAGTGGGTCACTGGGAGCATTTTTTGGTGGAGGGGGTTATTGCTTGCAGTGGACTCTACCTATATCCCCCCATCTCATTGCCCCTGTCCACTAAGTAGTAAAAAGCCCCCACCATATCCTTATTCAGCACATGAGGTCTAGTGACCATGGACAGAGCTCTCTGAAAACATGAGCCAAAATAAACCTTTCCTCCTCTAAGTTGTTTTTGTCAGATATTTTATCAGTGAGGCAGAAGTAATTAACACAGTGTACATTATCAAAAGTGTTACCACATCAAACTGGAGCTGAGCTAGAAGCCTCCTCCCTGACAACTAGCTGTCAGGATGCTGGAAAGATTTATGCAGCCTGTTGGGAGGGAAAAGTCATCAACAGTTTTAGCCAGCTATGGGCTTTGCAAGTTTTATGGCTGGCCTGCCTGGCTGAATATGCCAACTGATGCAATGGTGGCATGTCTATTATGGGGAGACCAGCTGCTCTGATTGGACTTGAAGCCTGCTCCATGGGAGAGAATTCTACCTGATATTGAAAGCCTTATCAAAAGCCTATGGCCAGAGACATCCTAAGTCCTAGGGAGAAGACTACTACTGCTGTCTGGCTAAATGGATATATTACGCCCACTACGCTGCCCTCTAAATACTTTTGTTTATGCCCATATATTAATGCTACTCTCTCACTTTTGGGTACAGAAACTTTTCTTTTCAAATGGTGGTGATAACTTGGGTTACTCAAAACGCACCAAAGTGCTGAGAAGAAGTGACAGTGGAATGTTCAGAACTAAGTGAGGCATCTCTATCACACCCTCCAAGGCTCAAGGACCATTGCATAAGAGGTGGTGGAAAGATCGTAAGAGCCAAAGGAAGGGGAGGAGTGCTTATAATACTATCTTCCATATGCAAAGTGGCCTTGGTATTCATGACCTCACAATGCCTGATGCTACCTCACAAGACCTGAATAATAGGACGATGAATAAAAAAATGATGACATCAAAATAGGAGAAACTAGTTGGAAAGAAGGCATTCAGTGGAGAGTGGAATTCAGGATGGAGGAAAGGAAGGGTGGTGGGAGGGGATTATGATTAGAGTATATTGTCTATATTTATGGAAGTTGTCAATAAAAAATTTAAAAAATACTATCACTATCCAGATAAGATAAATAAGACATATGAAATTACATTATAAAGTTCTGATGTTAGGTAAAGACCTGGCATATCAAAAATGTTCAATGCAAGTTTGATGAGGGCTGAAAAGATGGCTCAGAGGTTTAGTGTGCACAAGTGTATGAGTGTGAGGGACCACAAGGGTGGGCATGTACACATACATGTACCATACATGCACCACACTACACACTACATTACACAAGCAAAAAAATAGTTTTTTGAATGAATGAGTGCTAGTGAACCAAGTAATTAAAGTACATGCTAAGTGAGCCAGGGACAGGAAAGATTATAGAGTATGGTGCTGAAGACCAATTTGTGAATGATTTTCTCAATTCTGAGGAAAGGTCAGCTCATGATTCCCATTCTTATTCGTTTATGTATGACTCTCCTGACAATATCTCTTTTATGCTCATAATATGACCCATGCAATTAAATTAGATCCAAGAAGTTATATTAGCATTTTATATTGTTCAAGAGATTAAAGTTAATTGACTCAATTATATAAATCAGATTAACAATACTTTCACTTGGATATTTTTCACACTTGAGTATCTCAAGGTAGTTTATAAATCTTCAGCTCATAAACCTCCTTTTCACTTTAAATAAAAAGTAGAGACACATTTAGTTTTAATGATCGCCCCCGCAGTGGAAAAAGACAGGTCTTTGCTCTGTATTTAATAAATTAGGATGCAATTCTCAGAGCAGTTCAAGTCAGTATTAAGTGAAACATTACAAATAATGAAAAGTCATTCTTTCTAATGCAAAACATGGGCGTCATTTCCATGGCCCTGATATTTTACCTCAGTGAGCAGTGGAAAGAAAACATGGAAAAAAATCTTTGTGAAGCATTGCAATGCTAAGGGCAAAGGCTGAGAGTCAGGCAGACCTGGGTGCAGCCTACAGGATCAATCTCTGTAGCTGTGTGACTGGATAAGCTACTTAGCATTCACGAATCTCATTTTTCTCATGCACACAGTGCAGAGAACAGTAGTTCCCACATAAGACTGACTTGGGTCTGCCAGCCCATAGTACAGACGTGAACTGCCCAGCCTCCATGACATGAGCTAATTCTTTATTATAAGTTGATCAGTGGATAGACGGATGATAGATGATTGATTGATAGATAAATAGATAAATGATAGATAGATAGATAGATAGATAGATAGATAGATAGATAGATAGAATAGATAATAGATAAATAGAGCACTCTAATACAGTACTTTACACAAACATGTAATCCTAAATAATAAAAAAAGATCTTATGATATAAACCAGGGTACAAACATCAGTACTTACAATATAAGATCCTTGGTCTGAGAAGATGGCTAAGGAGTGGATAAAGTGCCCTCCAGAAAAGCATAAGGGCTGAGTTCAAATTCTGTTTCTGTAAACCCAGAGCTATGGAAGCAGAGACAAGGCATCCCTGGAGTTCACTGCCCTTAGCTAGTCTAACCAAACAGCAAGAGACTCTGTCTCAAAAAAAGAAAAGTGGAGAGCCAGCAAGAAACATATCTGAAGTCTACCTCTTGTCCTTCACCCACACACATCCAAACACATACATCCACATGCATACCACACACACACATACACACACACATATAAAATTGTTTAAAATGAATACAAGATCCTTGAAGGCAAGCATCAACCTTGAGGCATTCGTCATGCAATAAATATCCAGTACATGTTTAAAGTGTTGATCATTCAATATATTTTAACATAGCCATGCAAGTATTGTGACATTTTTCAAGTATATGCGAACTGATATGCATAAGACATAACCTTACAAACATAACCTTAAAAAGGTGTTAAATGAAGAAGCATTCAAATTACCAGTTATGCCAGATGGCTGAGAGAGTATGTGAGCTTCCCAAAATGTCATCCTAGGGAACAGAATGTCCCAAAGGGACTGAAAGCTAGGGGATAGATGAATCACATCTGCTGTTGCCATGGATACTGTTCATCTTATCTGTGTGAACTTGAAAACTGAAAGCACTTTAGAATGGAGCGGCTAGCAACCTAATTGAGGCCTCATCTGTCGCTAAATACTTAGGCCAATAGAGCATCCTTAATGTTTAATAAGCACTGAAAGTGCCGCTGGCCTTGTACAAAATATGCAAGATGCACAAATATAGTTTCCAGTCTCCTCTTCAGCTGTTCTCTACTCTGGGTGTTCATTGAAGAACTTTTAAAAAATAATCACATCCCATGCCCAGATATGCAGACTTTATGAGGTAGGTATTTTAAAAGATTCTGCCCAGTAAAGCTAATATTACAATTAGAATTAAGAATTGTTAAATAAATAAATATAAATAAATAAATAGAATTAAGAATTGTTTATTTTGGTCCACAATCTAGAATGCTTGAAAATGCAGTTCTCCTACATTAAAACTCTTCATTTTCCACAATCCTTCACATATCCAATCTGAATATTGATAGCATGTGTTTCTATAACAATATGCATCTTTCTAATTGCTCGGACAAAAAAAAACCTGACCAGAAGCAATTTAGGGAAGGAATGAGTTTATTTTTGGCTTATAGTTCCAGTATCTACCCGAGAAAGGAAGCCTGAGTTATATCTGCATAGGAGCAGAGAGGAAGTAGAGACAGAGAAAGAACAAGTAGGTCATGCTGTCGCTCCTAAGGCCCTGTGACACACTTCCTCTAGTAAGGCTCCACCTCCTGGAGGTTCCACACCTTCCCAGTTTCTCTTTGGTAGGGACCAAGTGTTCAATCACACAAGTCTATGAAGGAGAGGAATAATACATTCAAAACATGACACAATGACTCTGTCTTAGTGCCTCAATTCTCTGCTATATTATAATTATTTCAATTCTCCTCATTTCCTTTGTTAGAAAGTCTCTCAAGGTAGGGAAGTAGACAGATGGAAGATAATAGATTTTGTTATTTGCAATAAGCTGGATAGACTCGAAGCTTGGGGTTAGTGGTTTAAAAGCAATGTTTCTATTAGCTGTAAATCTAGGACAAGCGCATGAAAAGCAAACAGCGAGGGCGGGGAGATAGCACTTGTTTGCAAGCCTGCTGGGCCAACTGTGATTCCCCAGCACTCACACCTGCTAGACAGAGTGTCACATGTCTGTCGTCTCAAGGTGTCTGTGGCAATGGAGCATCTGAAGCTTGGGAGCTGTCTAGACTAGCACATATACAGTAGCGAAACAAGGAACCCTGTCTCAACGCACATGGGAGAGGACAAGCACCCCAACTTTGTCCTCCAACCTCCACATAGATGGAACATATGCGCAACACACACACACACACACACACACACACACACACACACACACAACGTTTTTAAAAATTAAAAATAAATCAAATGACTAGTACAAGTCAGAACTGAAATTGAACTTTGTGTATTCATAAATGATTAAACATCTAAAAAATAAACTAATTTTTGAAGGCAAATATGTTATAAATCTCTGAAACATCTGTACTTGTAGAAACAAACATTAAATTTTATTAAATGTTTTCTGAGCTGAAATTCTTGTTACTGAAAATGTAAATGTGTGTGTGTATGATTCCAATTTATTGAAATAAGTAAATTTGTAGCTTTACTTGCATATAGAAAATTGCATAGAAAACAAATATCTATACAACAGTTGTGTGGCTTTTCATTTTCTTAAAGTGTACCAAAGCTAGTCAAGTATAAAGAATTCCTTCACTCTCAGATCCAAAGAAATGAACAAAGGAACACAAATATAAATTTTCTAGATCAAAAATGTTTAAAACTTGACAAATTAAATTCTTTACTGGATATTTTAACATCTTGTTCCACAACTCAAATTTTACTTTTATGCTTTGTTTTGTTTTGTTTTGTTCTATTTTCAAGGTAGGGTCTCACTCCAGCCCAGACTGACCTGGAATTCACTATGTAGTCTCAGGGTAACCTTGAACTCACACCAATCCTACCTCTGCCTCCCAAATACTGGGATTTAAGGTATGCACCACTATGCCTGGCTTAATTTTACATTTGTAGGCAACAAGTGTTGCTATGGTTTGAACCCTAATGGTACCCAAAGGCTCATGTTAAAATCTTGGTCCCCAGCTTGGTGCTATGGGGAGGTGGTACAAACTCTGAGAAGTCAGGCTTCATGTTAGGTCTCCTAGTTCTTTTTCTTTTAATATTTTATTTATTCATTTTCAAGCAGAGAGAGAGAGAGAGAGAGAGAGAGAGAGAGAGAGAGAAAGAGAGAACACCAGGGCCACCATCTTGTGGGTCTGGCTTATGTGGCTACTGGGGAATTCAACCCAGGGCCTTAGGCACTGGAAGCAAGTGCCTTAACCGCTGATCCATCTCTCCAGCCCAGGTCTCCTAGTTCTTGAGATTAAGCATTGGAAAGGAATACTAGAATCCTGGCCCCTTCTTCAGCTTTTTCACACCCAGCCATGAAATGAACATTTCCTTTGCCTTCTGTTCCCCCATGTTGCGCTGCCCTTTACCAGAGTTTGTCTGGTCATGGACTAGAACCTCCAAAACTGTGATCCAAAGAAGTCTTTCTCTTTTATATACTGATTTTCTGTGTTCGTTACTATTGCCATTGCAATACCAAATAACTGACAAGAAGCAACTTAAAGGAAGAAGGGCTTATTTTAGTTTATAGTTTAAAATGAGAAACAGTCTATCATGGTAGGAGTGTGAGCCCAATGGTCATATTGTCCCCACAGTCAGAAAACAGAAAGTGGACAGGAAGTGGGGCCTGCTCTCAGTGATCGACTTTCTCCAGCAAAGTTCCTAACCACAACCTTCAAAACCAGTACCAACCAGTAGGAACCAAGTGTGCAAATATAGGAGCCTATAGGGGCCATTTCACACATTCAAGCCATGGCATTCTCTCAAGTACTTTTCATAGTAGTGGAGAGCTAGTTAACATATGTGGTCAAAACATGGCAATTCCTTCCAAAGTCATATAAATAAATAAACCAACATGTGGGTAGACTAACGTCAGATAGTAACTTAATTCAGTGTGGGTTCAGGTTACCTCACCCTGTTTTCCTAAGACATCTTAGGTGTGGCCCTTTGGTTTTTCCTCCACACCTGAACTAATTCTGGCTATTACTAGAACCAGGTGACCAAAACTGTTAACCCACTGAAAGAAAGAGGAAGATATCATGTGAAGTTGACTTAGTTGCCTTAAGGCAATCAGATAGATTTTCTGTGTGGCATTGCATGTTGGCTGGTTCATAGAGCAAGAAGTCAAAGAAGCAAGAACTGGAAACTAACAATTTCTTGAGGTTGCAAAATGGCAAAGTTCTCACCCACTGCATTCTATTGGTCAAGCAATAATAAAAACAGACCTACCCACATAAAAATAAAGGACAAATTGATCTCACCTTTGAGTAAGACAAATGTCAAAGAATTTGAAGCTACTCCTCAACACTGTAGTTCACAAAAGATTAGTCTGAAAAATTTATATTAGCAATAAAAAGAAATCAATAACTATGTGTTATCTTCTTTAGTCCACCAGACAGATTAATTTATTCTAGAACTTTCTTCAATGGATGACTTCTGTTTATGACTTACAGTCCTGACCTTCCATGGATCTAAATCTAATCTTATCTCTCACACATGGATCCAGCTGGGCTGCCCTCACATATCCTGAAGCTTTAAATCCACTATGAACTGCATGAGTCTCTCATTTGTCAATTCATACAGCTAAGAGTGAAGTCATACATGACATAGGTAATAGTCTATACACTGACCACCTTTGCACCAAGTGTTCACAGTCCAGCATCTACAGTCAAGGGGACCAAGTCAGCTGATATCAGATATGGCTATTTAGCTTCTCCTTTTCACATCTGATGAGAGGACAGAGGAGAGAGCCATGGGAGAGGCAGGGGAGGGCTGTGGGAGGGTTGTGAATACAGCAGGCACCATATATAACCAGAATCAAGTGAAGCCCTCAGTGATGCCATTTCTGATCACCTTAATATGACTAAATTCCGCATCCACCATATCCCAAAGATGATGTCTGACACCCTGCAGCAATGGCATTGTCCAAGGAAGCTTTCTCTGGCCCACCCTGTCTAAACAAGTTCCCATCACTCTGTTATTTAGTATTTCTATAGCACTTATTTATTGCTACCTGAAGGATCAATATATTTGTGGTTGCCTTTATGTGATAGCTCCATAATAGGCGTCTTCCATGCTCAGTTACTAAGCCAGTACTTAGCATATCATAGGTTCTAAATAAATGTTTGTGGAACATAGGAATGATGAATGCCATCTTTCAAGCTTTCCACTGGAAAGCTCTTTTTCTGGGAAGTACAAGTTTCTAGTTGCAGACAGAGCAGTGCTAATTGTAGAAGTACTGAAAGCTAGACTATAATGAAAGGTCCCATAGAAACACTGAGACAGATTTCTCTCTTTGACAGGAAAGGTTTATCAGTAAAGGATCAGCATGTCATGGAAGATCATGTTGGGGACAGCAAAGCCAGAGAGGAGACTCAGCTTCCTAAGGACAAAGAAAGCTTATTTATCTGTTAGGAGAAGGAGGGAAAATTTTTTTGTTTTTAAATTTGGTTTGTTTGGTCTTTTGTTTTGTTTGGTTTGGGTTTTGGTTTTTCCAGGTAGGGTCTCACTCTAGCCCAGGTTGGCCTAGAATTCTCTATGTAGTCTCAGGGTGGCCTTGAACTCTTGGCCATCCTTGAACCTCTGCCTCCCATGTGCTAGGATTAATGGGAAAGTTTTACCCCATGTGACTTGATCTTTGCACTAGATAAGAACTCAAGGCTATAACCCAGGTGGACTAGGGTTCCCCTAGAACCAGGGTTATAGTCTGCTGCAGAAGATAGGGTGGTTGGCATGAGACAGAGAGGACATGGATAAGTGTAGGCAGCATGCAGGCTCTTAAAGTGATCTCATTTGCTCTGACACTGATAAATATTTCTATCCTCTTTGAAATTACATTATAAAGAGCCTAAAAAAACTCAAAAGCCACAGAGAAATTAACCCTTATCTAACAGATATTGTGGTGGTTTGAATGTAAAATGTGTCCCATAAACTCTTGTGTTTGAACGCTTGGTCTCCACTTGGTGCCACTGTTTGGGAAGGTTGTGGAATCTTTAGGGGGTAGAACCTTGCTGGAGGAAATGTGTCAATGAGGGTTGGCCTTGAGGTTTAATGATCCAGCCCTGTTTCCTTCCACTCGCTCTACATTTTCTCTGCAGAAAGTGGCACAAGCTTCTGGTGTTCATTTGCAGCAGCAAGAGCCCCTGGTACCTGTGCATGGACATGCACACGTGCACACATACAAATATATTTTTAAAACTTCAATCAAATATATGTAAAAATTATTCAGAAATTATGAATCTCAGGTATAGTTCCTCAACAACATTTTTATATTTCTAATTCATGGGATAGACCAACTAAGGTTTAAGTCAAAGAGATGTGCAAATATTAGCTATATATCTTGCACACTGATGTTTAAAATACTGTGTGACATGCATTTTAGAATTTTGATATGCTCTAGAAGGAGAAACTTTACAGGCACAGCATCAAATTATGCCAGCTATGTCTTGCATATGTGGTATTCAAGATAGAGCAATCCCTTCTAGTTCATACATATAAGGTTAAACTGCATTTTCTGCATAACACCCTAATGCCCATCACAGGTGATAAAAGAATAGAATTAGCATATAGCATCTGCTCCCAACATTTGGAAGTCATGGCTTATGCCAGAACTCAGCTCATTTCAACTGAGACATTAGGAACTTCTGTCTTTTGGCTGTGACAAATTTCTAAACCAAAATTTTACTAAAAAATTACAGGTCTGAAGAGATGGCTCAGTGATTAAGATGCTTGCCTGCAAAGACTAATGACCGAGGTTCAATTCCCCATTACCCACATAAAATCAGATGCATAAGGTGACGCATGCATCTGGAGTTCATTTTCAGTGGCTGTCATAGTCAGCCACACGCCGCTGGAATGAATCTTCAAACCAGGCACAATTTTGGGGAGGAAAGTATTTATTAAAACTACAGATTGAGGGGAAATTCTGTAACAGTGAAAGAGGCTGGCCCTCTTTCACAGGTCCAAGCAGAGAGAGAAACCCATCACCTACATCACACACACAGAACAGCAAACAGGCAGGAGCCAAGAAGAGAATTTCTTCCCCTTTATATAGCCTTAGGGCAAGGTCTTGCAACCCTATCCCAGACTTAATGGTTTCCTGAGTCTCTGGAATTTCCTTCCAGAACTGTCCACACAGGAAAGGATGTTTACTTCTAGCTTCTTTGAGCTTCCTTATATCTTGCCCCCTACTGAGAGGCTGCCTTCCTATAAATATCCTCAGAGCCCACCAAAGATTACTTGAAAGGTCAAGTTGACATCAAAGCTTAACCATCACAGTGGCTAATGGCCCTGCCATGCCCACATGTCCATATGCATAGTCTCTCTCTCTCTCTCTCTCTCTCTCTCTCTCTCTCTCTCTCTCTCTCCCTTTGCATGTGTGTGTGTGCATCCCCTTACAAATAAAAAATAAAATTCTAAAAAATTACTAAAATAGCATATGCAGACATAATGATAAAGAATAAGCACAATTTCAATGCCAGTAATAATCCTAGCTCAGGGAAGAAGCTAACAATGACAAGGGAGATGCTACTGAATATGTGCTTCTTTCTGCCCTGGTAAATCTCAAAGTGAAGATTTCAGAGCTAAGAAAGATGGTAAAATCAATATGTGTAAGAAAAGTTTAACTCAAATACTGTCAACTTTGGGGAGAAAATAACAATAAAATCCTTTTTCTATGATTATGAGGTCAAGAGAAAAACTTTTTATTTTTAAACACTTATCATGAGATCTCTTAGCAAATTACAATAAACTAAGCCTGAGGTGTTACAGACCATTAATTGTCAAAGATGCCCAGTTTATTTATGATAGTCTTTGCAAGGAAACAAGAATTACTCCAGACTACAGCAAGTAACCAAGACAATTAAATACCTAGTCTTTAAAAACTGCAACAAACCTGTAATGATTAGGTTCTGTTGTCAATTTGACCTGAAAGTAATCTTGGGTGGGTCTGTGAGGTTGTTTACAGGAAGGCAGCCCTTTCAGTAGGGGGATGGATGTAAGGAGCCTTGGGGGAGCTAGAAACAGACATTCCTTTCTTGGAGGGCAGTGCAGGAAGGAAATTCCAGAGATTTACTGAATCAACAAACCTGGGGAAGGGTTGCAAAACCCCACCGTAAGGCAATATAAAGGGAGAGAAAATCCCCTCTATCCTGTTTTGTTGGCATGTGTATGTCATAGCCAGCCACAAGCCACTGGAATAAACCTCTAAACCAGGCCCTGTTATGGGAAGACGGTATTTATTAAAGTTACAGATCTAGGGGAAGTTCCAAAATGACAAAAGAGGCTGGCCCCCTTTCACAGTTCCAAGCAGGGAAAGAGAAACCATCACCAACAGCACACACACACACCACCACCACCACCACCACCACCAGCAAAGTCTTAGGGCTATTTAAAGGGGAAGGAAATCTCTCTCGCCCCCTGCCTGCCTGCCTAGCTGCTGGTGCTTGTCATGCATTTCTTCATTGGCATAGGAATGAAGTATCCTCAGCCTTCCAGCCTGGACTGAAGACCAGTGGCTCCCCAGAAAGCCTTCAGACCTTCAGTGCTGGATTGGGACTGCTGAGTTATCCACCCATGTGGACTCAGTAGCTACCAGTTCCTTGCCTCAGGCTTACAAACTGCTGTTGTAGGACAGCTAATCCAATAATTCCCTCCCCCACTTTTTTACTACAATCTTTTCTGTAAGTTCTGTTCCTCTAGAGAACAAATACAAAACCACATACACATACACACACTCACTTCAAATACTCCAGCTGATTCAGAACTTAAATTTTAAAAATGAAAACACTAGAATAATTTCTTAAAAAACCATACATGATTTACACAGACTTGTGTGAGTAAGTAGGTTTTCTTAATATGTATACCTGTTACGTTATCATTGCTACGACAAAATAGCTAATCAGAAGCAGCTTAAGGATGAAGAGGGGTTTCAAGGAGAAGTCCATTCTGGTGGGGAAGGCACAGCAGGAACAGGAAGACAGTATCCCATCATCACATCAGCAAAGAGGAGGCAGAGAGTGTGATGAATGCAGGTGCTCAGCCTGGTTTCTCTTTATGATATAGTCAGGACCCCCAGCCGATGGCGTACAACCACCCATAGCTAGGGTGGGTGGTCACACCTCACTAGAAACTCTCTGACAGACACGCTGTGGTAGTTTTGAATAAATGTCCCCCAACAGAATTTATTATAATTGTGTTTATTTATTTATTTATTGTTAATTGTCTCCAGGCTTCTGGCTGGAGGAAGTGTCACTTTGGCCTGGCCTCCTGGGGTCATGACACCCTTTCTAAATTGGATGCAAAATTCTAGGGATACATATGCAAAACAGCAGCCGGTACCCCAGGTCTGACAGTTCTGCATTTTGTGAGTTACAATGTGACAGTGTGCTTGTTGTGTTCCAAAATCCAAACAAAAAAAATTTATATTCTGAAACATTTATGGTCCCAAACACTTCAGGTAAGAGATACTCATCCTGTAATGAACACAGCTTCATTGTATTGTTTAGGTTTGGTTTTACGTCCTGTTTTGTGCTTATCTACCTGTTGCAGTCAGCCACCCACTGCTGTGATGAATCTCCAAACCAGGCATAGTTTATGGGAAGAAATGATTTATTCAAGCTACAGATCCAGGGGAAGTCCCATAAAAGTGAGAGAGGCTGGTCCTCTTTTACAGGTCTGAGCAGAGAGAGAAACCCATCACCAACACCACACACACAAAACAGCAAACAGGCAGGAGGGCAAGGAGAGAATTCTTTCACCTTTATATAGCCCTAGGGTGGGGTCTTGCAATTCTATCCCAGAATTAATGGCTTCCTGAGTCTCTGGAATTTCCTTCCTGCACTGCCCACACAGGAAAGGATGTTTACTTCTAGCTTCTTTGAGCTTCCTTATATCTTGCCCCTACTGAGAGGCTGCCTTCCTGTGAACATCCTCAGAGACCCACCCAAAATTACTTGAAAGGTCAAGTTGACATCAAAACTTAACCATCACACTACCTAACACCCAATTTCCCCATATTATATCCCAGATTTTTCATTTAAGGAATCACTTCTCCATTGATAGACACAATCCATCATCATGGTCATCAGAATCCTGCTGCGTCAGTTACTTTCCCGTTGCTGGGACAAAGCATCCCACCAGAAGTAGCTAATGGAGGGAGTTTCCTTCAGCTTACAGTTTCAAGGGGAAGTTTTATCATGGTTGGGGGGAGAAGATAGCAGGCCTGACCAGGAGCCTGGTGCACATCTCCATACCAAGTTTTAGGATCCCACTCTTTTATAATTAGTACCCTCACTTTAACTGCAGACTCTGTCTGAGTTGAGTCTTGAGTCAGCCAGCCAATCACATAATGAAAGCTTGAGTTTGGTTTTCTGCAATTTGAGCCCTTTGGCTACTGGAGGGGAGAATATATATCCCCTTCCAAATAAAACCCCTGGGGAGAAGGTAGGAGTGGTATACCAGATAAGAGGGGAAGGAAAGAAGACAAGATAAGAGAGGAAGGAGAGTAGACAAGAGAGAAAGTAGAGTATATGTTGGGACCCAGCCTGGCTGTATATCTGAGAGCTAAGTTTTAATATGCATCCAGATGAGAGCCCAGAGCATGGTAGCTCATGCCTTTGTTCCTAGCACACCTGTGCCCCCCAGGAGGCAGGGAGGATTGCTGACAGCCCTAAATCCTATTTATAAGTGCTAATAGGTTTTACTCCTGCTGGCTGAGTTTCCGTACCTGTGTTCCTGTTTGCTGAGCCCCCTTTGTGTAAGAGATAAGGCAATGCAACACATCCCTGGATTGTATATAAGGTTGGATGCTGAAATAAAGTTTTGAGATCTGCTCGGACACTTCTCCCAGCTACGAGTGTATATGGGGCTCCGGCTGCGCATTCACCTTTCCTCATGGGGCCCATCTCCTGCTGGCTGGTGAGACAGGTTCAACCGTAGAGGACCAGGGATCCGTGACTCTCTCTCAGTACCCAACAAGTATATAAGAGAGGAAGGAGAGTGTGTGTTGCCACTCCTTAGTTTATGGTTAATAGGGGCCTATCTGTGCTTCTCAGAACCCATTGGAAATCTTTGGTTAGACCTCTGTTTGTTAGAGCTAATGCATCTTGTGACTCAACTTGCTTTGTTAACTTAAATGTTTATTGTCATATACACATCTCTGTAACTGAACTATAAAACCCCCTGTCAACTGAAGCTCAGGGCCAATGCCATTTTGGGGAGACTCGTGCTTGATCCCCTAGCATTAAAATAAATCCTCCACTTTCCTCTAGCTGGCACGGCTTTGATTCTCATTGGCATGGGTGTTTTCTACATCATTTCCTCATATTCTGACCATTATAGTCAAGTACTTTCAAAATTCAATACCAAGCTGGAGAGATGGTTCAATGGTTAAGGCATTTGCCTGCAAAGCCTAAGGACCAGAGTTCCCAGTACCCATGTAAAGACAGATGGTATGTGTAAGACAAGATGGTATGTGTGTCTGGAGTTCATTTGCAGTGGCTAGAGGCCCTGGAAAACCCATGCATTCTCTATCTCCCTCTCTCATAAACAAATAAATAAATCAAATACTAAAAAACAAAAATAAAAAAATCCAATACCAGGGCTACTCCTCTACTTTCTGCTTGCAAATGCTATCTAGTTTTATAGCTCTTGTGATTCATAAATTGTTCCTTTCCTTTCAGGTCTAGTACATATATTAAGCTAGGTTATGCTGGGATATAGCACTCATTATTATCCTGGCATGCAGGAGACCAAGGAGGGGAGCTCTTGAGGGAGGCATCTGTCAGTTGTGGTTGAAATGTCTCTGTCAGCTCTTCGACCACAAAGAAAGGGTTAGTTTCTGCCATGGAAGTTGAACGGCTTCTTAAAGATATGAAGGCTCCAGGTCAAGGCTGTCCCTCCAGATGTTTTTGTGCCCTTTTCTCCTCTGATCATGGCCCTGATCTTGGCATAACAGTCCAAGGGTCGAAGCTCAAAGTTTTAGATGACCTGCTTCTCAGCTGCACCTGCCCTCTCCCAGCAGAAGATTAGCACCTCTGAGCCAGGTGTGGTGGTGCAGCACTTGGGAGACAGAGGAAGGAGGATCACTGTGAGTTCAAGGCCAACGTGAGACTATGAAAAAAATAAAAAGAAAAGCACCTCTGAGTACTCTATAAAAGAAGCCTTCTACACTTAGCCTTTAATTGCTTATGAATGGTCCTCAAATTCTCATTTTCTCTCTGCAAAGTAACAGTGAAAATTTACCAGTGACCAGCCAACTTTCCTGTACTTAGAGTCACCATTTCTGTTCTATCTTTCCAATGCCTGGGATCATTGCATCTTCACGGGTGTTACCCTCCGCTGAGATAGCTTCCCTTCCTGGATGATCTCTGGTGGAATCTTTCACTATGTAAGGCACTGCCTAAAGTCAGATGCTCTCCACACATAACCCACAATGACCTCCTCTGTCTGCAGGTAAACTGAGCCAGTTCCAGATCCAATGTTAGCACTTGTTTCATCAAATTGCTTCTGGTATGACCTAAGTTAGTTTAAGATCTCTAAGAAGAAAATGTCAAAAAAAAAGGGGGGGGTTATATGTGCAAGAAATATATTGTGAAGAATGAAGGAGGAGCCAAAGGAGGTAAGGAATGCTTCCATGTTTGATACAAGTCTGCACCCTGCCTGGGAGAAAGACAGCCAGGAGTGGTGGTGCATGACTTTAATCCCAGCACTCAGGAGGCAGACGTAGGAGTGAGTTCCAGCTCAACCTGAGCTAGAGTGAGACCCAATCTGGGGGAAAAAAATTCTTTTCATACTAGACTTTCAGTTCAGTTATATACTCTGTATAGAAAGACTCACAGTATTGTGAGAAAATCACCCAGGGAGGTTGCTCAGCCTGTTAGAGGAACCTTGTATCTCATTAGAATGGGCCCACATTAGAATCCGAGTTATGCTCAGATAATAGATGAGATAAGCCTGTGGCGATCATGGCATCTTTGTGAACACAGGAGTGGATCCAGAGGAGCAGCAGCTGAGGCCATTGGCCAGCCATCCTCCATCCTCGTGGCAGTTGGAAGCCTGAAAACACCATATCTTCATGAGCATAAATGAGCCCAGAAAGTAGGTTGAGAGTCAGACACGAAGTGCCTGTTACACAATGCTACAAGACTTTGTTTAGCCCACAGGTCCTGTAGAAAAGAAAGCAGAAGAGATAGCGATGAGATAGGATTAACTGGCAAATTAGGTTTGACAAGAAAACAGCCTTGACTCCCAGATTTCTGTCTGGGGAAATATATTGTATGTGTTGCATGAAGTTATTTTGGAGGTAAGATGAACTGACATTCACTTCTACTCCCAGGGGAAATATTGCCGTCTCCTGCCAATCACCAGGCTTAAAATATTGCTTTGTTTCTAACTCAAAGCCAGCATTATTAAATACCTACATAAATAATGCATGCCTTCTGCCTCCTAGGAACGTGTTCCCTTCACACAGCGCTAATACCACCCCAGCTCAGTATTGGAGTTATGGTAATAGGAAAGCCTAAATTCTTCATGTTGAAAATTCATCAATTTGTAGAAGAAAGCTGAGACAGGTAACGTATGTGTATGCTTAGGGAAATTCAAGAAGAAAACATTTATGGTGGGCGAAGCACCTGCAAGAAAGGCAAAAAGCCTCCACCCACTCCAACAGTGTTCAAGATAATGTGATCCCTCCCCCACCCAGGAAGCAGCAAAGACTTAGGAGGCCTGAAGGGAGGCGTGAAGGCCCTGCCACAGAGATTCCTAAAGGAATAGGAAGTAGAATGAGCCTTCTGTGGAGCTCGAAGTAGAGTCCACACCCTGGGGAGAAGGCCCAGAGGCAGCTGTCAGCTTGGCATCTTTGTATTTCACCAAGTAATATTTGAGGGGAAATCGCATCAACAGTAGACATAGGCAGACTTGTTCTTATCATTTTTCCCTAAGCAATATTGCACAACAAATTTTTCATAGCATATAAACTGTATTAGCTATTGTAAGTAATCTAGAGGTGACCTAAAGTATATGGAAGAATACCTATAAATTCTGTGCAAATCCAAAAACCATTTTAGAGGCCCTTTTTACTTCTGTTTTTGAGAACTTGTCAACTCCAATTTTTGGGTACTTGCCCTATTTTAACAAACAATAAAAACTAACTCAAGGAGGATAAATTATGA
>PVHP010024466.1:0-26307 GCA_004024765.1 Zapus hudsonius | reverse complement strand
CCAGGAAGACCGGGATGAGTACTAAGATATACAGGATCCCTTGCCACAAGGACTAATACAGACAGCCCACGGAGGAGGATATACAACTGATCAGGGATGGGGAGGGGGGGAATAGGGGAATTCGGGATAACAACGCATGGTTTGCCCACTAAATAATGTAACTCATTATGGACAATAAATATATATTAAAAAATAAAAAAAAACTATTTTGGTTTTATTGCAGCTTTATAGCAAGTATTGAGATGGGGAAACATAAACCCTCTTGTTCTTTCTTTCAAGAGAGTTTGCTCTTTGGGGTCATTTGAGATTGTGTATGACTTTTAGGATTCTTTCCTTTTCTTCTCTCTCTTTCTTCCCTTCCCTTCCCTTCCCTGTTGTCAGGTAGTGCACCTCTGGGATACACCCATCCAGGTTTGTTTTTCTATTTCTGAAAATAAATCCTCATTCATATTTTGATAAAGATTGCACTATGTCTGCAGGTGGCTCTGGGAAGTTCTGTTCTCTTCATATTATAAAGACTTTGCATCTTTATAATAGGACTTCTTTGCATTTATTCATGTCTTGTTTAATTTCCTTCCATTTATGCCTTTCCATTTCATGCCTTGTTTAATGTTTTTTCACCAGTTCTGCTGTTATATGTATGCTTTGGCCTATTTTCAGATTTTTTTATGCAGAGTTATTTGTGATAATAGGTGATTCACTATTTATGTTAGTCCAGGCCATTTGACTCAAAGCCAGAAAGTTCCCAGCAAAGAATTAAATTTTGTAATTTGTAACATGGTTTGTCAATCAAACTGCTCTTCTCCTGCCTTCCTGTCTCCCAGGCCCTTCCACTGGAAGAATATTTCTGCTCTCTTGCCTTCTCTACTCACTAGTCTGCAGGTAACAGAGGCATGGTTTATCTATGGAGGAGAAAGGGCTCATGCGTGGCTCAAATGACCATCTCTTCATCTTTTGAAGCATTTTCTTGTCTGCATAACCTGGGAATCCGGGAATTACACCTCCATGTGGCAAGGTCCAATGACTTCTTTAAGAGGTCAGGAGTCACACTCTGACCAACACAGGCAGGCAATGCATGCCAAAAATGATTCCTATATAGCCTGGGTCAATGCCAGATTTCCAAAGCTCTCTCATATGTAAGCTGGCAGGTTGAGGTGAAAATATGTGTTGTATGAGGCCTCATTAATAGATGGGCTCCATAGCCACAATGTCTAGATCTTCATCTGTACTTCCCAGAGTCTAAACACAGGGTGTGTCTGTAAATTTATTCATATTTCCTCAACATCATGTGCAAATATCATAACTTGTATCAGCCCTGGGGGGGAGGAGAAGAGGTAGGAATTCCATGAATGCAGGAATTGGGGAGGGGGTAGGTATTACTGGTGTAACCGAAGGAAGAGAAAAGAGGTCAGAATTCAAAAAAGTTCCAAAACAAAAGGGTTCTATAACAATGAAAATGTGCTTATTACTGTGTGTTATCACCTATCCCTTGCTTTTGATCTACCTGACAGCTTAAGGAAACGTATTATTATTATCATCGTGGCTCATTCTATGAATGAGAAAAGATAAGGTACAATGATTGTGCAGCATTCGACAGCTTTGTTGTGATATAAAAGACTAAAAAATAATTTCCATCCGCTCCCTTCTGAGAATGATCACATAGCACATGCTTTGCAGGTGACTTTGTAGCTCTGCCCTGGAGAGTATATAGAGTACATGTCCCTGAGCCTTGACCATGAGGTTGGCCACTGAAATGACCAATGGACAAAGCCTAGGCTGCTATGTGCAAGGCTACTTTCCATTAGTTTCTGCCATCTTCCCTTAGAAAAGCCTGTGCTGGCAGTGCTGGTCCGTGAATAATGTCAGGAACCCAGTGAAGAACCTGCAGCCAAATCCAGGGAACCTAAACCTTGAACTAGAAAAACTCTACCAGCTGCATACCCATAAGCAAGAAAAATAAATGTTTGTTGTTGAAAGTCATTAATATTTTGGAGTTTGGTTGCTATGCAGATTTTTTTCTTTTTGCAACCAGTTGACTAACTCACTGAAAAAGTTATAGATTAAATTTTAGGAATCTTTGAGTGCAGCAACCTTGTTCCCAACTTCCACAATGAACAGCCAGGGGAATAATACTGCCTATGGCTAGCCCTAAGGTGTGCGGCTGGAGTGGTGCACCTCAGTTTCTGGGATGTGCCCGGCCTGTCAAGCATTTGTCATTTTCATGGATAGAACCTCAGGCTGCTTCGTCAGTTTCTGATAATTGTAAAGCTTCCTTTTTTGCAACTTGGTCTATCCTTATAATTGCACCCCACAGGGCTTTTCCAGGCTAGATTGATACCTAGGGAAAAAGCTGGGTTCATTGCAACCTTTGCCAGAGCTGAGCTTTAACCTGCTTCAAACTGTTCCAAACATGACCACAGCAATCAAGCAACATGAAGAATGGGCTTTCCTTATCAATTCAAGTTTGGTTTCTTGGAGGGAATAAATGAACCTAATTTGCATGGAAAAAAAACATGAACTGGAATTTAGCAGGCAAAAATATTGATGTAGTCAGTCTATTCTTTAACCCCAAAAATAACAAAACAGATTTTTCAAAAAAAGGCAAGCAAACCTAGCATGTCATCTTCTAAGTCACAGATGGTTGGGACAGAGGTGGCTTTGGTGGGAAGGCCAGGTTGTTTTATTTTGCCTCATTTTACCTTGGCACAGAACCCATGAAGCTGCAGGGGATCATTGTCAACCGAGATACATCACAAAGCACCGCAAGTTGGCAGGGAGAGTAAAGAGTGGCCTGAAGAAGAAAAGTCAGAGAAGACAATGGCCAAATCTCCTGGACGCCACCTGTTCGATGACACTGTAGTTTTCCAGGGAGATGGCACTGTCTGGGAGCAACATGAACATTGGCCTCTCCTCGAAAGGGCTTCTCAATGGGGATGGAGGGCAGGTTAGTGGCAGCAAGCTGGGCAGAGGCAGCTGTCCATTTTGTTGATCACCATCTGTTTCTTCTCCTGCTTTCCCCTCCTGCTTGAGCAAGTCCCAGTTACTTGCTTGGTATCATTGCTTGAAGGCTTCAGGTTCTGTTTGAATCTGAACAACAGTTCCTCCTGGAATCTGAAGATTTCTACCTCTCCAGAAATGATCTCCTACTCACACACCTTCTGTCCCAGAGGAAAGTACATGACCATCTGCTCACACTGTCTTGACTCCTGTGTATTAAAGAGCCCAAGCTGTCTGGATGGACACTCTCTGACTATATGTGCACTCTATGAGTAGATGGTCACTTCATGACCAGGATACTCAATGACTAGACCTTTCTATGCAGAGGTAGCTTCCATTTTCCACTTATTCTCTTAGATTTACAGATGACATTATAGTGCTTACAATATAGAACACAGACCATTCAGATTATCTTCTGTCTCAAACTATAATCTTCACAGCAACCCTATGAAGCCTACACTACTATTATCTCCATGTCACTCATATATAAGCTGGAGACAGAACTAGTAAGCAGTGTGTTTGACCCCAAGAAATCTGGTTGCCAATCCATGTCCTCACTGCTATATCCACATTGCTAATTAGAAAAAAATGCTTTAACTTCTAGGAGTTATGTCGTATTAGTTACTTTCTCATTGCTGTGACAACATATCTGATGAGAAGTAGTTTAAAAAAGGAAAGGTTTATTCTTGGCTTACAGTTTTGAGGGGACATTCATCATGACAGGAGCAAGAAGCCTGAATCATATCATTACATCAGTGAGAAGGAAGTAGAGCAAGCGAGGCTGGGCTGTAACACCTCAAGGCATGCCCCAGTGGCATGCTTTCTGCAGCAAGGCTCCATTTCCTAAAGGTTCTACCACCTCCTCAAACAGCACCACCAACTGGAAGTATTCAAACACATGAGTCTATGGGGGAATTCTATATTCAAGCCAACACAGCTGTTAAGAACTTTATGTATTTTCATATTTTGGTGTGTATTTACATGCCTATGATGTGGTGTGTGTGTGTGTGTGTGTGTGTGTGTGTGTTAATGCATGTGAGCACGGCTCTGTACATTCCATGGCTTACATGTACAGTTCAGAATATTGGTTCTTGCTTCCCACCTTGTTCGAAGCAAGGTTTCTTATTGTTCATGGCTGTGTTTGCTAGGCTAGCTGCCCCATAAGCTTCTAGATGATTCTCCTGTCTCCATCTCCCTTCTCGCCCACAACCTGTTAGGATTGTGTATGCCTGTTCTACAGCATCCACCTTTACATGATCCAGACTCATGTGTACACACTTGCTTGGCAAGTGCTTTATTCACTGAGCCATCTTCCCAGCTCCATTTTCATACTTTTCTAGGAAATAAACTCACCTTTTCCTCAAGATGACATTCCCAGATTTTAAACAATATAGTTATGCAATGACTATTTACAATTTACAGTAGTACTTTTTTTCTGAAAAAAAAAATCAAGTTCAAATCTCTAGGTAAACAAGGGAGTATTGCTATTTGGGACATGTCCTGTGTCACCATTAAAGAACCAGTCTTTAGACAATATTCAAACAATTCAAGTAATAATGAAATGAATTCTTTAATTTACCAGAAAAATCCAGTAAGTTTCAACTTAAAATGCATTGTAAAAAACCTATAAAAATATTAAAAACCTCACTAAAAGTCAGTAAGAAAGGCAAGCAGTGTTTTGGAAAGAAAGACAAGAAGAATGGAATAAAGGAGCATTAAGTGAGTTCATAAGCCAGGGTAACTTATTCAAAATATCTTTTAACCAACCAAAAGTCTTCCCAAGAGATAATCTGAAGAACAAAAGAAAAAAAATCTATCACCATAACAGTAAGCAAAGCCAATAGATCAAACCAGCACCCCAGGCATTTACCAATGAGGTACAATTACCTTGCATCCAATTAATCCTGATTGCTTTCCCGAGGCATGAGCATATGTGACAATATCAAACACTGCACTCATGATAGGTTCTTCCTCCCTCATAGATGAGGAGGAGCCAAAATGACAGAGCCTTGGTCTTTCCATCAGGCATTTCCTGTGTGCTCCTGGAAGCTTCATGTAGGAATCAGAATGCTTTGTAAATTTAGATGGTTTGGGAGTTTCTTTCATAGGCAGTTTCCTTCTTTGATGGCCAAAATGGAGAACTACTCTTTAATTTATAGTCAAGACCAAAAGATTGCTTAACATCAAACACTACATCTTACTGTAGACATGTGACCTTTAATGTTGCCAACCTAATTTTGTCCATTTTTGTCAGAATGCTAGTTAACAAATTTGAAATCTCAATGTATGATTTGCTCTGATAAGTAAGCTTTTTTATATTTTAAAGCTGCATTCAGTGTCAAAATTACCTTGGGTAACTTTTGATAATTTAACATTTGTGGATAAAACTAATAGTAATTTTGTTTTAAAGTGCACCTTGCCTGAATGTTACTTGAAGAAAACTAATATATTGAAAAAATATATTTGGACCTTTATTTCGTTTTAATTGCACCATTAAAACATTTGATGTTAATTATTTTACCATTCCAGTCAGTGTACTATTCTACTTTCTCATTGTGTAGACCCATTTGCCTGTCAGAGTCCGCATGTCTTGTTGACTGGTCTATATTTGTGCAATAACTGAAGGCAAAACTCAATAGACTACTGTGTGATTACGTACTGTAGCCTATTACACTTAATAGTACGTGGGGACTTACAATTCCTTGCATTGTTTCACAAAATAAATATCTCGTGTCAAACACTTTAAAAAAAATCTGTCACTATTTCTCCACTGATTAAATCTATTTCAAAAGTGGACCATATAAGATTTTCTTAGGATTCTAGCTACCCAAATGACTTTGAGCGACAGCTTTGTTCTCAGGGAAGAGCACATGTGAACAGTCTTCCTAGTAACAAGGGCCCACATCATTCTTTCCTTTTATGCAAGATGGAGGTCACAACCAAGCAAAGAATGATGTCTTCTCAGAAGATGTACTGCAAAGAGCAGTTAACTTTAGCCAACTTTCTTCTCTTCCCCCAAATTTTCTAAGTCTGTTCATCAGGACACTTCAGGAAAGTGATTATAACTTTTGCTATACCCTCAGTCTCACGTTCCATCATGTAACCACAATGTCCTTTGTGCAAGTAAACTCGAGTAAGTTCTCCCTAGAGTGAGACATCAGAGGTACATCAGATGGGCGACAAAAACAGCTGTATCGCTGGGAAGTCCCAGCCCAGCATGGGTAATAATCTCACAAAAGCTACTTCAGTAGAGCCCCTCAGCAAGATAATAATATTGGAAGAATTATCAGCACATGATGTGGGAAAACTGAGGTATAAAGTTAAGCCACTTAGTTAAGGTCACAACATTATTAAATTAGAGAGATGGGCTTTTGAAGTCAGATCTTTTTAGACCCCAAACTTTTATTGTTCAACAGTTATAAATCCACATTCATAACTTGCATTCAATTCTGGGGGCCCAGATGGATCAGCCTGCTTTGTGAGTCCCTCTGGCCTGATCTACTCTACTCCTTTGTAGCCCAACACCATCTTTCTCCTCCTTTCTCAGATACACTTGCATACCTAGTGTTTTTATTATGCCTTTCTCCTTCAGAGGGGCCACAGAACACCAGAAACCAGACAGAGAAGAAGGAGCCTATGGTTTACAGAGCCTCTTGTTGATGAGATGCCCAGAGTTCTATCCAAGTGTGAGGCTTTAGATGTCTCTATGAGAGAAGCTGCTCAGAGAACATGTGTCCTAATTTGATCTCAATGTAGATCCCAGGGAAGAGGACCAGTGCATCTTTCTTAATGGGAAGGAAATTCCAGGAAACTACATCAAAGACAGATGGCTCCAATGGAAATGAGAAATTTCCAGAATGGATGCACTGATGATCTGGATACCACTGGCAGCAAGTAGCTCCAGCTCTCCCGAAGAGCCTCTTAGAATGCATTTCAGAATTGTCCTTGTAAGGTATTCTACAATAATTTTCTTCTTGCTTTGATAAAGGATTTTCTGTGGGGGCCTTAATGGCCCTGGCATTTCTCACAGCCCTTTTATACTAGAGAAAGGTCTTGGACACAGGGGATATTCAAAGCTATCCTTGTCCATAAGAGTAGCCCACCAAAGCTGCAGGTCAACTTAAATCTGTTTAAGGGTACAGGAGGTAGGGCATCCATGTGACTGCTATAGAGAGCTTTCATAAGGAGAGATGCAGTTTTAAATATCTGCCCAGTCACCTATGAACCATAAGGCTTTACTCAAATTGCAGAAGCATTTCTATAAACATATCCCATGCCTGCAAAAGAGACATAAATATATATTGCTAGGTCGATTCGAGGGAGATTAGATGGGACAAGGTGTATGTTAACACCTGGGAAAATACGGAGCTCACAGAGGGCAATTATTGTTACTTTCACATTGGGTTATAAGTGAAGGATATTTGGACAGGTTAGAGGTCAAAGGCATACCTTCCCAGCACTAGTCTCATTGTTTAAAGGTCAGATGTCTTGTAGGTGTATGTTGAATGAATAAATAAAATACTCAAAATCTAGAGAGTGACTTGGGCTGGACCAAAGCTTGAATAAAGATCGAAATCATAATCATAAGGAGGCACACTATTCCATTCTAATAAAGTTCAAGAACTGACTAAATCTATGTTGTGGGTGACTGAGAAAGGAAGCAAGGTAAAGAGAGGTTTATGATATAAGGATTCCCAATACAGGGTGTTACCTTCGTGAAAGGGTTACACTAATGGCTTGTGCACTTTGCAGTATGTATGTTCAATGTCAATTACAACTCTGAAGTAGTGAAGACGAGGAAGAACAGGCGTCAACATTTAAGCATTTTCAGATGCTATCATGGAATGAGAAATACATGCACCAGGAGTTAATTTCCCTCCATATGAATCTTGAACAAAGGAAACATAAGGACTATGCATTTAAGAAAATTAACTAATATTAGAAATGAAGAATTGCAAAGTGAACTTACCATGGAGAAACCTGCAGACACCATGTTCACTGAGTGATCACAAGAGTTCTACTAATCAGGGGACACATAACATCCTAGGCCACCTGTCATTTCTCTCACACAGTCCTGCCATAGATTCATCTCCCAAACCCAGTTCTGAGAACGCATCAGATAAAGTCAAATTGAGGGCAATTTCACAAAACAATCACATCCTACAGTCTTCAGAAGCATCAAGGTTAGATCAGACAAAAGAAGGCAAGGAAAAGTTCCCGACTCATGAAACCTGAAGAGACAAGACCATTAAATGAAATAGGTGGTTTTCTACTGAATCTCCTAAATGACAATCTGAGACTTCGCCAGGGCCTGCGAAATAGGTGACAGTCAGTTTTCGGGGTTAATGTCCTCAGTGGCTGATGGCTGAGAAGAACATGTGTCTTTCTGGTAATATCTTAGCCCACGTAGGCCTTTTTAGTAGAACATCACAGAGAGGGTGCCTTATGCACGACAGAATTTAGTTCTGATGGCTGAGAAGTCTGAGATTATGAGGGGAGGGCACCTGGTTCATTGTCAGCTGTTTTTTCTTCATCAATTCACATGAGGGAGGGATGAGAGCCTCTTTTATAATGGCAGAGCTCTCAGGACCCACCAAAGGCCTCACCTCCAAGTAATATCATATTGGGGGTTACGATTTCAGCATATAAATTTTAGGAGGATATAAGCATTTGATCCAGAAACAACAAGAAACATACCCTGTGGTGTTCAGAATGATATCTGTCACCTTATTTCCAGCAAATTCAGGAAAGAGGGTCTTACATAATGCTCAACACTTTTATGTAAATTTGAGATAATTTGAAATAAAAAATGTAGCTTCCATGAGTCCTTCATCCAAGAAGATTCCAGAACTCAGAAAACAGATAATCATTCTAAGACCACGAGATGACAATGCTCCTGTTTGGAGGGGACTTAAATGTCCAGGAATCTCTAAGTGGGATGACAGAGTCAGACCCTTGTGGAATTTAGTCATGTCTTTTTATTTGATTAATGTAGTTTTCTAAATGAGAGGGAAAATTTGTTTGTTTGTTTGTTTCATGAGGTTCATTACATGGTTCAGGCCAGAGGGTAATGCTGAGTGCTTTCTTCAATTACTCTCCATCTTTTCTTTCTTTTCTTTCTTTCTTTCTTTCTTTCTTTCTTTCTTTCTTTCTTTCTTTCTTTCTTTCTTTCTTTCTTTCTTTTTCTTTCTTTCTTTCTTTCGTCTCTCACTTTCTCTCTTCCTTTCTTCCTTTCCTTCCTTCCCTTCCTTCCTTCCTTCTTTCCTTCCTTCCTTCTTTCTTTTTCTTTCACTGAGTCCAGAGCTACCCATTCAGTTAGATAGCTAGTCAGCAAATCCCACTGTGTCTGTGTGGATGGTTTGGATGTGGACTGTAGAATGAATTAAATTATTGAAGCTGTAAAAACAGTATTTGAATCACTTATATCAGATTTGCTTTTGTAGACAAGGCACCTCCACCATCTTCAGCGATGAGGAATAGATTGGGGCTGATGATACTAATCAATCAAACTGTCTCTGGCAGCAGCTCCCTCTTCGGATGCAGCAGGAAGTGAAATGAGGAATGAACAAAGACAGAGGATTGGCACCAGTCGTCGGGCATAAGCTTCTGCAGATCCAGTGAATACATGAAGCCTTTCACCACATTGAACCTATGACTAGGGAAGTCTAGATTCCACCCCTGGTAGAAGGGCCAGAAAGATGAGAAAGGAGCTTGCCTTTGCAGTCAGACCCCAGGGCTTTGTGTCACAGGGTGTTGGCAACCATGGGACACTGGGTTGGGGAAAGAATTGTTCTTTCATTGTCTCTCTAGTATGAACAGCCTTTGTATCCCTATATGCAGACCAGTGGCTCTGCGGTGGAAGCTCCCTCTGGCCTTCGTGTTGGGTCTGAGCCATGAAAATGAGACAAATAATGAAGTCATGTGCAGCCGGAGCCCATGGGTGCTGTCTGAAACACTTGCTTTCCAGAATGATGAGACTGGCAGACATCACAGTTAACCCCACACAGCTGCCCACACATTCAAGCAGAGTGCACAGCAAGCCAGATACAAAGCATTCCTTTCCCTCTCAAAGGCCAATGGTAATGGTGAGGGTCACAATGAGCAAGAGCCCAGGAGAAGGATTATATCTCCCAGCGGCCAAAGCCATCAGAGGCAGGGAAATGGGGTTTTCCTATATTTGACCACTGAGCATGCTATTCTAAAAGATTTTATACTAGAAAAACAAAATACTAAAAACGTCTGCCTTAGAAAATAATGATCCGTTCTAGGAATTTAAAATGATGTGTCTTATATTAGATGGTGAATCTTTAACACAGGTAATGCATCTTCCTGTCTCAAATTCAAAACAGACTGGACAGATGGACAAGTAAAACTTTTCCATAAATTTGACAGAAGGTTGGTAATCAGCAAATGACAGTGAAAGAAATGAAATCCAAAATGATAATTTTCTCCAGAGGTAACCGTGTGTAGTAGTAGTGGTGGTGGTGTGTATGTGTGTGTGTGTGTGTGTGTGTGTGTGTGTGTGTGTGTGTGTTTCAACTAGGCAGCTGTTTTGTGAAAACTGATTCAAAAAGATGCAAGTCTGCCCCCTGATGTACAGATATATAAAAGCAGCTGCAAAGTGCTAAGGTTTTCCTTCAATATCAGGTAAAAAGGTTGAACCATTCTGACTGCTGTATGTAAAACTTATCCATAATGAATTCAGAACTGGATTAGTCAATATGGTGGAAACAGAGAAACTACTAATAGAAACCTTAATTATCCCCACCTGAAGACGGAATATGAATGTGGCTGTTTAGAGTGGTATCTAGTCTTGTATCTGTGCCTTCTTCTGATGTCTCAAACAATGTTTCTCACTGTAAAGTGATTTTTAATGGTGTAGTATACTTGAAACAATCTTTTAAATAAGACAGGTTCTCACATAGCCCAGGCTGTCCTTGAACTCATGATCCTCTTACCTTAATTTTTATGTCCTGGGATCATACGCCTGAGCCACTATGCAGCATTCTTACTTAAAAGTCATATAATTAAAATGTTGAAAGGAATAGCCAATAGGATATATGCCTTATGTTTGAATTATAAATAAGCAAATATGAGATGCTGACTATGGAAGTCAGCCACGCGCTGTTGAGATGAATCTCCAAACTAGGCACAGTTTGTGGGAAGAAAGGATTTATTGAAGCTACAGATTTAAGGGAAGTTCCATAACAGTGAAAAAGGCTGGCGCCCTTTCACAGGTCCCAGCAGAGAGAGAAACCTGTCATTAACACCACACACACAGAACACGGAATAGCAAACAGGCAGGGGGATGAAGGGAGAGAAATTTCCTTTCCCTTTATATAGCCTTAGGGCATGGTCTTACAACCCTATCCTAGACTTGTTGGCTTCCTGAGTCTCTGGAATTTCCTTCCTGCACTGCCCTCCCAGGAAGGGATGTTAATTTCTAGCTCTCCTGAGCTTCCTTATATCCTGCCCCCTACTGAGAGGCTGCCTTCCTGTAAACATCCTCAGAGACCCACCCAAGATAATTAAAAAGATCAAGTTGACAACAAAACCTAATCATCACACTGACATATTTACAAGAGTCTATAAAGTTCATTTCATGGTCTTTGTAGCAGCTTCCTTTGACTATCTGCTTGGAGTTACTCTTCTGTCAAGTCCTTTCCTCTGCTGGGTTCTGTGTGTTTTGTTTCTGACAAACTGTACCTGTTACTCATTGTTTTAGTTTGAAAGTACATAACCCTTTAATGTATGAGCTGGGACTTAACCCCAGTAATATTGAGGTTGGGACCGTTAGAGGTGATCTTCTTCCTCCATATTGGGACTGTGTTGGTTTGAATGTAAATGACCCTATAGTGTCAGGTATTTTTTAAAAATATTTTATTTATTCATTTTCAAGCAGAGAGATACAGAGAGATAGAGATAGAGATAGAGATAGATAGATAGATAGAGAGAGAAAACACACCAGGGCCACCACCTTGTGGGTCTGGCACATGTGGGTACTGGGGAATTGAACCCGGGACCTTAGGCACTGGAGGCAAGTGCCCCAACCACCGAGCCATCTCTCCAGCACACCTCAGATATTTTTGATTAAGCTACTTATTTAATGCTAAAGGTTTGTCACTGGGGGTGGATCTGGAGTCTAGCCTTAAGGTGTATTCAGCCCTAAGGTGGCTATTCATTCTCTTTGCTATGAATGTGTAATGAAGTGAGACAGCTTCTTCTGCAATGATGAAGCTTCCCTTTGGAATCTGTAAACCTGAAATGAACCCTTTCCTCCCATAAGCTGCTTCTGGTCAGGTGTTTGTCCCAGCAATGAGAAAGAAACTCTAACCAACAAGGACCAATATTCAAGGCACTATCTTTAAAGCAGAGACAACCAGACAATAAACTGTAACTTGATCTTGCAATTCGCTGCCTCCAGAACTGTGTGAAATGAATTTCTATTGTTTGTAAATTACCCCATGCCAAGAATTTTGACATAGGATCAGGAATGAGCCAAGCTATGTATTTTCAAGGGGCTGTTCTATGATGACTGGGATTATTCTGCCAGTAATTCCCGAGAGTTTGTGACATCTCCTCCTGGAGCATAGCCCCCAGCCATCTCCTGGATGTAGGTAAAGAGGTTCAGTTTATCACCTCCAAAGGGCATCAGGATAAACTGAGAATGGTTTATGCCCCAGAGCTCCCCATAGATCAGCTGAAGCTGGAGATTCACTGAAATTGTTGCCTTGCTCAGCATCTCCCTCTCTCCTGCATGCTTTCCTCATATCCTAACCGAGGGGGGGACAGCAAGGAAATATTGGACCAAAGCAAAACTGAAATCAAGCAGGGAAAGCATGAAATCCTAAGGTCTATGTTGGAATTTGAGATTCATTAAGGAATCATAAAGACTCTGAAGGGCTAGCTCCACTCTGTGCCTGAGCGTTCCTGGGCAGACATCCTGTGGTCATGGCACCTCCAGCATCCTGAAGTCCCTACTGCAACTTGACCTTCTCCCTCCTGGCTGCACACAGCTAGTGATATATGAAATATGCATGTACTTATAGGCTAGGTATTTGGGAAATGAATGACAGCAATGACAGAGGATGTGGGGGGAAGAACTAGAATTACATGTTGTGATCACGTACTCACACTGCTGCAAGGCAGTATAGTATTTTTTAAATGGACATGAAGAGTTCTAGATGTATGTTCCTAACACTAGGATAATTGCTTTAATGTTTTTTAAAAGTATAACTGATAGTTTGAGGGGAAATAGAATTAGATGAATGTCCAGTTGAAACTACAAAAAGAAAGCAAAAATTGTCAGAAAAAGAAAAAAAAATAAGGAACAAAAGAATAAGGCTAATGAATAGAAAATAGTAGCAATTCTGGTAGATAAGACCGTGGCCATATCAATGGTCACAGAGTAAATGGATGGAGAAAGTTATGACATTCAAACATTAATCAGAAGAAAGCAGAAATTTGGCTGGAGAGATAGCTTAGTGGTTAGAGGCTTGGTCGATGGTCAGACTGAAGCCATGAATGTAGATATCAGCGCACAGTGTATGCATTCTGCCCCTTGATGCCTCTCTGCAGGTGTTTTTGGCTTGCTGGGCCTTAAAATCAGTCATCATGTTGACATAAATATCATTAGGTTTCCACGGTAGGTGATGGGGAAACCCTTTCTGAACCGTGTACTACAGTAGATCTAGTTCAGCCTCGATAGCCTCTTGGGCCTCTGTTTACAGCCATGTGGTGGGTCCTTCTTTGTTCCACAGTTTGCAAAGCCTGATGGCCCTGGGTTCAAAACCCCAGGACTCAAGTAAAGCTAGATGCACAAAGTGTTGCATGTGTCTGGAGTTTGTTTGCAGTGTCAGGGGGCCTTGGCATGCCCTTTTTCTTTCTCTCTCTCTCCAAATAAAATATTCAAAAAAGAAAGTATAAATTGTTGTAATGATTTCAGACAGTGCAAACTTTTGAGCAAGGGGACGTTACAAGGGATGAAGAGGTTATTACACAATGATGAAAGGCTCAACACCCCTCACAAGATGCCAATCCTTAACATACATGAGCTTAGAAACAGCATCAGAACACAGAAGGCCAAAAATGACAGAACTCCAAGGAGAAAAAGGTAGACCCATTCTTTTAAATGTTTTAAAAAATTAATTAATTCATTTATTTGTGAGGAGAGAGAGAGACAGAGAAAGAGAGAGAGAGAGAGAGAGAGAGAGAGAGAGAGAGAGAGAGAGAGAGAGAGAGAGCATGCCAGGGCCTCTTGCCACTACAAGCTAACTCCAGACATACTACTGAGCCATCTCCCCAGCCCAGTAAACCTACTCTGATAGGTGGAGCCTTTAACACCTTGTGTTCCAACTGGACAAATTTAGCAGGCAGAAATCAGTGGGGACACAGCTAAATTTGATGGCATCTTTAATCTCTGGATAAAATTTGCATCTCCTGACTTTGTCACTTGACAGTAGAATACAGTCACCAAAATATTTATCAAATATACCTAGGCAAATTTAAAAGAACATAAATCATATAATGTCTCCTCTCAGGTTACAATGAAATCAAACTTGAAATCAATACCAGAAATGTGGAGGTACAATGCATAAATTCTAAGTAACATATGGGTCAAAGAAATCGCAGAAAAATTCAAAATATTTTAAGTTAGTTAAAATGAAAATATAGCACCACAATTTGTGGGATACAGCAAGAGCAGTGCTTAGAGAGAAATTTATAATACTGACTTCATAGATTAAAAAAAGGCTCTAAAACTCTAATGTAAGTGTCTACCTTAGGAGACCACCCAAATGGGGATACCAATGAAATCCAAGATAATAAGAAGAGAAGAAATAATAATAGGATGGAAATTGACAAAATTAGAAACAAAAAATCAATAGAAAAAAAAAACAATAAAACTCAAAGCTGAGCTTGCTGGTGCACACCTTTAATCCCAGCACTTGGGAGGCAGAGATAAGAGGATCGTTCAAGGCCAGCCTGGGGCTACAGAGGGAGTTCCAGGTCAGCCTGGGCTAGAGTGAGACCCTATCAAAAAAAAAAGATTGAAGAGATTATGAAATTGATAAGCCTCTAGCCAGGATAAGTAAGAAAAAGAAGAGTCAAATAATCACTGTCATAGATGAAGATTAAATGAAAGACTAGGTGTGTTCCTCTTACTGTTGCATAGTAAACCAAGAACTCTTTTAGTTTTGCTTATCACTCAGTGGGACAGGAACTTGGGAAGGGCATCTTCTGTCACTGCAGTCAGATGTTGGCTGGGGTTGAAATCCTCTGTGGACACAAGGGACAAGACGTCTAAGGTGCTCACATGGCCAGAGGCAGTAAATAGTCACTGTTGGCTGGGGGCTCTGCTGGGCTGTCTTCCAGAATTTACACCAAGCCTCACCAAAAGGAGGATTTTTTTCTTATAGGAACTTTCTCCCATAATCCTTCTCCTGAGAGAACCAGGGAGCAGTTCTGTGGCCTTTCCTCAACCAGCCTGGCAGTTCAGAGATGTCGTTGTCCCCTTTCTTCTAGTCAGGAGAGACAAGCTTAAGTCAAGGGGAAGGAAGATGGACAGGACCTCTGGTAGGAATTATAGTAAATGAACCATCTGTAGTTTAAAAACCTACTGTGTAAGCCAATGTTGAAACTATACAAATTAGACTTTTACCAGGCAGCAGAGAGAAGAAAGGGAACCAGAGTCACCTATGGAGTATCTCCAGGTATCACACAGTCACTCCACGTGTCAGTTACTAATGTCACAGCTCCTTCCTGCAGACAAGGAACAGAAACTCAGAGGCTGAATGGCCAACCCAAAGCATATTCTGACTCCAAAAGCCAGACCTGACTGATATTCATCCTTCCAGATTCTTCTGAGGTTCGAGGGCCACAGCGGAGCAGAGCTGCACAGAGGGAGAGAAGCAGAGTGCTCTCTGCCTTCAAGCTTCTGGTTCTTTGAAGCATTCAAATGGGAATGTGCCCACACACGTCATCTGTGTTTCCTGATGACACCCATGTTCAGCTGGTCTGGATGGAGCCAGGTTGCCCATCTTCGTCCTGCAATTTGGGAAGTGAGCTTCCCTGCACAGTGGGATGAATGATTCACTGGGTGCAGTCAGGCTAGGTCCTGTGACCTGGGCAAAGCATGCAACCTCCCCACAGGGGACTTCTGTGTGAGGGATACCTACAGGTGAGTGGTGAGCAGACCACTACTGAATTCCCGAAGCCTACCACATTGCCACCAGCAAGGATAGGAAGGAGTTGGAAATGGCCATTTCCCTCTGGAATAATATTTTTCCCTCTTTGGTTTGCATTGCAAAAAGTTTGGCTGTTGTGATTGTGTGTGAGCAGACAAAGCAAGAGGCAGGAGTTGGGCAAAAATCAATTTATAAATCACAAGAGTCCAGACTAGTTACTCCCAGTATGCTGATGGCATAACGTTATCAATTTATAAAGAATTACTGACAAGTAGATGCTACAATGTGTCCATATCTGATGCGACAGTGTTGAACGTGCAAAGTTGATTCCTAGAGGCTGTGGATACTCATCTGGGACACTAGGTGGCACCCTTGCATACTTTTGGGAGAACTTTTTCTTTTTAATTTTCTTTTTTATTTATTAAATGCAAACTTTGTGTGAACAAATTGTGCGTTGGTACCACCGTTTCTCTCCTCCCTGCCCTGGATCCGCTGAGGGTCTTTCTCAGTGGGATTGCTGGGATGCACCATGGGGTTCTGGGCAATGAGTCAGTCACTAGGGGGAGAAGGGGGAAAGGCGGCTGGGTATTCCCACCCACCTTGGCTCTTACAATCCTCTGAAAAATTGCCTGAGCCGTGTTGGGTGTGTTTTAAGTCTACTATGGTGTTGAGTTCTTAGCAGCTTCTGGATTTCTGCTTTGGTTTTAAATCGGAAATCAGTGCAAAGAAATTCAAGGTTCTCAAAGACAAAGAGTCTAGGATCTGAAGACTGGGGACAGGGAATTTGTGCTTAAAGAATCCCCACCCTAATAATTGTTTTCTGTACCAGTTGGTCAATTTGCTGACAGTGAAACAGCCATTGAAAAATAAAAAAAACTGCCAGGCCTGGTGACACATGCCTTTAATCCCAGCAGGATCACTGTGAGTTCCAGGCCAGCCTGGGACAACAGAGTCAATTTCAGGTCAGTCTGGGCTGGAGGGAGACTAGGGAGACCTAGGGGGTGGGGGTGGGGTTAGAGAAGAGAAAAGAAAAGAAAGAAAAATAAAGAAACAGGGATAGGCTTTTTAAAACCTATGTGTGTGTGTCTGTGTGGGGGTGGGGTGGGGTGGGTATGGATGGGTGGGTGTAGGTGCTGGTGTCTGCATGCCAGGAATGGAGAGGACAGCTTTGGGTGCTAGTCTGCTCCTTCCACCTTGTCTGAGGCAGGGCTTCTCACTGTCTGTTGCTTTGTGTGCCCTGCTAGCTGGCCAGTAAGCTTCTGGCAGATTCTTTCGTCTCAATCTCCCTTCTTGCTAAAAGGTAGACTGGAGACTTTCACATGGGTTTTAGGGATTCGAACTCTGGTACTCACACTCACACAGCAAGCGCCTTATCCACTAAGCCATACTCCAAACCCCCAAGGTATATTTTTTTACCCCATCTGTAAAGGCGATACTAGGACTCAATAATTTAAGCTTATTTTGATGGATTAAAAACAATCCGAATTATGTAAATTAAAAAGTTAAAAATTTTAAACAAGTTATGTTGTCAGGAATATAATATATCTTTAAAGCTCTCATTTGGGTCTTAAAGTTAAGTACAATGGAGGAAAATACTTAACCTACGAAAATAAATTATATCTCTCTTGAACATTCAATTGAGCTAATAACTAACACTGAAAAATAATATAAAATATTTATAGGCTTGTAATGTGTCTCTAATACTGGTAGAGGGCAGCATACTCCAAGGAGGCACAACACAGGGACAGTCAGAAACAGGTCAAACAAATGTTAGATGGATAATACAGTGTATAGCATGCACTGTATGATTGAAACAATAATTTAATTTTAACAAGTAAGATATATGTCTAGTGTATAAAATTACTTTATGTACATCGACGAAAGAAATATTAAGTACCTTCCATATATTATCAACCTACTAAACTGTTAAACAAACTGAAAAGCCACAGCTTTGGTTCGCAAGGCTCCAGTATTTCCTATGCTAAGATTCCCTGCCTGGTGTTATTACTCAGGCATATGTCAGGACATATGACAATATATTATGAGCTGGAACTTATTTTAGTTCAGTCATTAAATATTTATTGAGCACCTGCTGGGTGACAGGCATAGTTCCCTAAGTGGCACACGCAAGCCCCAGAGAGGCTCCAATGAATAAATGCTTTCATAACATAGCAAATGTTTCAGAGCTGGAGGTTTGGGGAGGAGGCGAAGAAGGCAGAGGGTGGCTCCTTCTAGATTCTCTTTCTTACTGTGACTTTACTTTTGGAAGAGCAGAGAAAATAGAAGCAAAAAAAGTTTGGAAAACAAAAGCAAGGTTATATTTGACCTTAGGAAACTTCGATGATATTTAGGGGTTGAAAAACAATCCCATCTTTCCTTCCTTCTGCTTGGAGGAGACACACTCTCCACCACCCCCGGCTTTCATGGGTGTCTTAGCCTCTCAGGCACCAAATCCTTAATAAATACCAAAACTCCCAGTCCTTCCTGGCTTCTTCTTTCTCCCCATTTTCTGATTTCAGGTCTTTTTTGTGTAAGCAGCTGGACAAATACCCTGGGATTCCTAATGATGGTGCATTTTCCACTCCACAAGGGAGCCATTTCCCCAGGGGCAAGCACACACTGCATCCACACGGGCTTCTGGATCTGGGGTCTTTCTGTGCTTTCTCAACTTGGCTCTTTCTGTCTGTTCCTCCTTCTAGGGGATTTAGCATCTGAAGTGTAAGGTCTGAAAGTGACCCAGACCACTCTGAAAGGAAGGGAAAGCTCTATCTCAACAGGGGGAGAAAGCCACCTGGAACAGGCAGATTTGGGGATTCTAAAGGGGAAGGGAAGCTGGAGGAGTCCAGGGGGTCAGAGGCTCCCAGGTGGGGGTCCAGGTGGTCATGAAGCTCTCAGAGTGGGGGAAGGGATGTCCCTCCAGCCAAACAGAAATACAGGGTGGGGAGTTTGCAAGGCAGGCTTTATCTCTACCCCCTGTTAGGGTCTGGTTTCCACACTGACCTTCTCCCTGAAGCTCATCGCAAGGATTCTGGAGTCTCCCTCTGGGGAGACTGAGGCTCTGCAATTTGGACTCCATGATGAGGAACTGAGATTTTGTCCTAACATAAAGGTTGCTAAATTCTGAATTTTTTCTCCTATTGGGCAGCCATTCATTGGGAAGTGTTAGAAGAAAGCCATGCACGGTTCCCTCACTGTCTGACAGACGGCCAGTGCTCACAACCACCTCTCAGAGGGCCTTGCTCTAGGCTATCCATCTCGGACTGAGGATGACGTGGGCTGACATGGGTGTCTTTGACATGGTTGGAGCTTTGCTGTGACACCAAGGTGGGGATAAGGATGAGACAGAATATAAAGCAGGCCACTCCACTTTCCAGACGCTCTGTTTCCCCCACAACACTCTGTAACTCTCAACCAGTCATGAACAAGTCCTCTCTTGTGCTTCTGTAAGGAAGGACTCATAGGATTCATTCACTGCTATGGCCCCAGCGTATAGTACTGGGCTCAGTACCCGGTAGTATGTATTGAAACGAAGTGACCTGAAACAGAAGAATGGAAATTCAAGTTCAAGCATGGACTGCAGAAGGCAGAAAAGATGCTAGTTTGGGAATTTAGGAGAGAGAGCCCACACAATGTTGCCACGTTCTTCCTTTACCCCTCCCCAGTCAGAGCTTTGCGTGGCCTCCTGCAGGATGAAAATGGGTATTCTTGTTTGATTTTTTTTTTTTTTGATTCTACACTCCAATACCCTAACAGCAGTTAGAGTTATTTCTTCAGAGAGGGGATTGTGACAGTTTCAGGCAAGTTCACAGATTCCAGGCCTGACCCCCCCCCCTGAGTGGGAGGTGTCTAGCTAGAGTTCAAACCTAGATGCTAAAACTCATTGGTCAGGTATGGACCAACCAGCTGTCTCTCTGACTTACCTGGTGGAGATCTTAAAAAGCCATTGAAACAAAGTCTAGCCCTCTCTCCCCACACGGCTTCCTAGGAGGAGGACTTCTAAATCTCCAGGCCTTAGAAAGGTAAGGCCTTCCCCCTTCCCTTGAGGGAAGGCTCAAGCTTGTTCCTACAAGAACCTTTTTCCTCATGATGGGAGCCCTCGGTTTTCTTTTCTTCTTTTGCTTGTTTAGCTGAACAGCATAGATTTTTGTTAAACCCTCTCCCGTGTGTTCTCTTCACACTGGTGGTTGGAGATCTGTAACTCTTCATTCTCTTTTAAATAAAGTCTCCCACTATACCTTATCCTCTGGTGGTCTATAATTTTAATTCTTTAACTTTTTTAGACAAGAATTTGGGTACTCCCTAAGTTCTGAGGTACATTGGAATTTGCTGGGTGTTATCTAAATTCTAATCCTCAGCTCCGCCGTTATACTAGAATCACTACAACCTGTGGTGGCTTGGGTTACATCAATAATGCTCAGGCTAGATTCCATTTTGGCACCCTCTAGTCATGGGACAATTACCAATGACTTCTCAGAGAAAGAAAGAGGCAGACATGAACATCAACACTGGGCTGAGGACATTCTGAGGAATGCATCGTTAGGTGACGTGGTTGTCGTAGTCAGCCATACGCCGCTGGGATGAACCTCCAAACCAGACATAGTATTGGGAGGGAAGGATTTATTGAAGCTACAGATCCAGTGGTGTATGACTGTGTATAGATTATTCTAACTAAAGGGATCTGGAAGGGGAGGGGAGGGGAGGAGAGAGGCAAATGGTTCTAACAAATAAACCTCATACCCAGCAAAGGGCAGTACTTGGAAAGACAAATGATAATACCAATATGAAAAGCAGCTAGAACATCTCTGATGATTCATGGATGACACAGAAAGAAAGCACTGGAAACTGGGCATTTGTGTCCACGTTGTGGGAGAAAGGATGGAAGGCAAGCCAGGATGGGGTGTAAAACATGAGAAGTGGAGAAATATTGCTCAATTGTAGAAAAATATAAAGGATACAAGTCAGAAAAAGAGGCAGAAAGAGAATCAATATGCAGAATAATAGGAATGGGAAAAAATGAAAAGGAGCCAGGTGTGGTGGTGCACGCCTTTAGTCCCAGCACTCGGGAGGTAGAGGTAGAAGGATTGCCATGGGTTCAAGGCCACCCTGAGACTACATAGTGAATTTCAGGTCAGCCTGGGCTAGAGTGAGACCTTACCTTGAAAAATCAAAAAGAAAAAAAAAACATGAAAATGTGCAAATGGAAGACATAATTTCGCCAGTAATACATATTAACTTCTGTGAGGCAAAAACTAAATTTAGGTCCGAAGTAACTTGGGAAAAAAAAGTAAATTTACATATATCCTGCACTTCGGGTCCAACATCAGAGAACAAGATGCTCCAAAGAAAGCCTTTAAAAAAATCACTATTCTAGAGGAGAGGCTTAAACATTTTCTCTCCTGGAATTTGGCAGTTACAGAGGTTTTGCTATATAAATAAAGCAAGCATAGAAGTGTATCAGGAAATTTAACTTTTGTCCAATCCTATAAAACATCAGACTAAGTTATGTTTTCATCACTGACATACTCAAAGTAATCTCAGCAAGCATTAGAAATATATCTAGCTCAAAAATGTGGAATTGAGACAGAATAGGAGAAAGCTAGGCAGGTTTCAGCCAGGGACAGAGGCCCAGAGGAAACCAGAAGATATCAAAAACCTGATTAGAACTCATGTCTGACATTGATTTTCAACGCCCCCTGCTGTCCACAGTCAAACATGCTATGATCCCAGCCCACCCAGATACAGGTGGACTCTATGATCAAATAACAAATCGGATCTTTTCCTATCTACCTGAACGAAACCCTATAAAAGCGATGGGCTGACCTGAGTATTCCCTTGTTCCCTGAGAGCCTCTGTCAGCATCTGGTGTCCTCTGAACTTCCCCTCCTGAGTGAGTCTCGGTTCCCCAGCCACACTGTGCCATCTGGCCAGGTGGGGAGGGAAAGGCAGCCCTGTCTTTTAATGTTGCCTTAATCGTAGTCTCTCTGCTCTATCTGTCTGATGGTCTCTAATTTATCATGTGTGGATTCCCATTCGGGATCAGACATGTGGCTCTCTCCTTTTTCCCTGATTCCCCCTTGGGAAAACACATGTGTGTTCTCCTTCTGAATCCTAATCTCCCAGCTCTATCAGTTTCACAGTCTCTGAATTTACTATGTGTGTGCAGATTGCCACTCGGGATCTGGCACATGGGTGCTCTCATGTGTTTGCAGCCCCTCTGAATCTTTCCTCAAAGCTCTCATGGGTTCTTAGCCCCTTCTGAACTTCACCTTCTAAACCCCAATTGCTTTGGCTTTCCACGTGATCCCCAGCTCCATTCTAACTTCGCCTTCTTTTTTTTTGGTTTTTCGAGGTAGGGTCTCACTCTAGTCCAGGCTGACCTGGAATTCACTATGTCGTCTCTCTAACTTCACCTTCTAACCCCAGTTGATTTGGCTTTCCACGTGTTTGCAACCCATTCTGAACTTCACTTTGTAAGCCTCAGGTTTTCTAACTCTCATGGGTTCCTGGCTTCTTTCTAATTTTACTCTCTAAGCTTTAATTTCTTGCTAACTTCCACTTTTTTGAGATACATTTCCCACACAAAAATGTTCCAGTCTTCCTTTCTTGGTCTCAATTCTCTTTAAATATACTCCACAAATTGTGAGTTACCCCCAAATAAACTCAGTTATTCATAATTTGTCCTTCTTGGTTCCATCTTTATTATTCCTCATTAAAGATTAGGAAAGAACCCGAAAATTAGGATTTATAATTCTGGGGGACTCCCCTGAACCCCAAAATTCCCACATCAGAATGAGTGAAAAGTGGAATATTATATTCTTGCCATAGTCATTAGACAATCCACACAACAAGCTTACAAGGTGGGCACATCTAGTTTAAAGCCTTGGGATAAAAACCCACAAGGATTTGCCCTGATTGAAGGAATTGTAACCTGGACTATCGTTATAATCCTGGGCCACCACTACACCGCAGGCAGAGTGACTTCCTCCCTTGCTGACCACTAACCTGTGGACAGAAGACTGCTGAACCAGAGGGTTTTGCTGTGAATTTAACAAGTCACACTTTTTAAAATTTGAAATGATTTTTATGCATGTTCACGTTCCTCTTCCATTCTCTTGTTTCTCATCTCCCTGCTTGTTGTTAGGAATTTGTGAAGCCTTGGCAATTCCTTGGCTCTGTTTTTATTCATTAACTTGAAATTTTGATGCATCACTGTTTCCTATTTTAGGCTCTTTGTTCATAAAACCAAATCACTAATAAAACCATGAAGATCATAGGATTTGAAAATGTAGCAGTCAAGGCTGCAGGTGTTACCAGATAATTGGATTAATTGGGCTCAGTAACTGCAAGGTGAGGATGGAAGTGGACCAGGTGACTCTGGGTAGTCACTATGCCTTCAAAATACTCCACTTTTCAGAGGCTGGGAAGATGGCTCAGCAATTAATGGCTCCTGCCATCTTGAGTTAAGCTCTCCAACCACCCATGTAAATCGAGATGCAAAAAGTTGCACGTGTCTGGCGTCCATTTGCAGTGACTGGAGACCCTCAGCTTGAACAGATATATGTGCAAATCAATAAATACTAAATAAATAAGTTCCTCCTTTGCACTTAAGAACAAAACTTGTCTTTTTTTACTTTATTTTTTTTATGAGACAGAGTCCCTTTGTACCCCAGTCTGGCCTCAAACTCAAGGCATTCATTCCTATTGGAATTTTAGGCATGAGCCATAGCACCTTGCCTTTCTCCTTTCTTCCCATTTTTGAGATTTTTTTTGAGGTAGGGTCTTCCTCTAACCCATTCTGACCTGGAATTCACTATATAGTCTCAGGATGTCTTGAACTCACAGAGATCCTTCTACCTCTGTCTCCTGAGTGCTGGAATTAAAGGCATACACCACCATGCCGGGGCCTTTTTTCCCCTTTGATGACAATAAATTTATTAATAAAAATAAATTAACAGGGGCTCTGGAGAGATTGCTCAGTGGTTAAGGCACTTGCCTGCAAAACCTAAGGATCTGGGCTTGGTTCTCCAGTACTCACATAAAGCCAGATGTACAAACTGGCACATGCATGTGGAGTTCCTTTGCAGCAGCTGGAGGCCCTGGCCTGCCCATTATCTCTCTCCTTGCAAATAAATAAATAAAATAAAAACTAAACCAGCAACCATAATAAGTTCCAACAATAAGAGAGATATTAAATCATGGAACATCAGACGTAATAAGAGGAGAAAACGTGATGACACCGATTTAGAACAGAGACTAGATGGAACGAGGGGATTCAATGGAGGGAGGATAGGGAAGGGGGGCAAGAGAGGGGAGTGGGAGGGGATCATGAACATGTATGTTGATTATATGTACAGAGGGAGGTGTTTAAAAACAAATTATAGAAATTATAGAACATCTACAAATTCTAATGAGGCAAATACGTAGTACTTTGGGGAAGATGCAGTGAGAACTTAGGTTTGAGATTGCCCCCTGAGGTACTAACTGAAATCAAAAGACGTAGCAAGATATATATATATATAAAACTTTGAAGAAAACAGTAATATCTATTCTGTCAGAAACCTTATAAATTACTAGCTCAAGAGATTTCAGCTTTTGCAATTAGATTCCACTGTATGCCTTTTGTTGACATCATCAGTTGTGTATCTGAAAGTCATCATGACCAAAAGGCAAGTTCCAGGTGAACATAAATGTGAACAGGAAATGAGGTGGGTTGAAGAAGTTGCATAGTCCCTAACAGTCCTGCATATTTTATCAGCATTGAAAGATGCACTTCAAAATCGACTTAGGTGAAGTTTCAACTTAGGTGAAATATTTGTTGTTATGACAAACTTGTTTGGCTTGAACTATCCAATAAATGAAATGCTTACTCTTGACAACTAGGGTATGCTGTGACAAAATTACTGAGGTACCAGAGACACCTCGAACCGAGAAAGCTTGGGAATCACTATGTAAAAATAACAAGATAAAAATACACAAACAATGGCATCAATTTGGGCTGTGTGTTCAATTTATGGAGGAAATAAAACTCAAAATTCAACAGTGGGGAGAGAAAGAATGAACGCTCCCTTTTTCTCTATTGCTTCTGTTTTTTAAACTGTTTATGATGAGAAAACATTATTCTTATAGGGTAATAGAACACATTATTGGAAATGATTCCTGAAAGGACCAATTTTGCTTCTATGGATGAAATTATCTGATGAACACCAAAGGGTTTTATTACTGGAGAAAGTTTATCACACTCATACCACTGACCCCCCATGTCAGTAGTTCTGATTATTGAACCTGAGATTTTGAACACAGCTGTTTCCACCCGTGTCTCTCCTTGCTGTTCTTATTGTTTCAAATGCTCCTCTTTAAACTACTACAGCTTTCAGGAAGTGAACTTGGCCTTTGGTTCATCCTAACATCTGGCATGTCCTTCTGATGAGGCTGGGATGTTGGGCCTGTGTATGTCACAGATGCTTTTAAAGTCAGCAGCCATTTCTCTGGTCCTTGCTTCATGGTAGGAGCAGTGGGCTGAAACATTCTCCCAACTCTGAGGTGAGAGATACTGGAAACCCTCCCTCAGGAAGCTCACACTCCAAAGTACCCCAGGGGGATAAAGATCTGCAGTGTTTTTCTATGTATGTTACAAATGCCCAACAACTCACATCTGGATATCTTAGAGAGTTACCTTTATAGCATAAAATCATTTTGAAAAATATTCTTAAAAACAACTCAGGGGGAGGGCGGAGCAAGATGGTGACCGAGTAACAACTTCGCCAGGACTCTCCGGAAAGGTTTGACCCCCTCAACTGGTATCCAGGCTTTGGACACCGGCCGAACCCGAGTTCGGACTCTCCCTCCCTCCCGAACCCCTGGGCTGCAGCAGACGGGGTTCGCGAGCAGCTCTCTGCTCCCCTGTGGAGAAGAGGGCCGAGCCCTCCTGCCCCCACTGGCTCCCGCCATTATCCCCCGGGGCGGATTCCAGGCTCTCCGCGGTGGCGGAGGTTTCATTGCAGGACTGAGACCCGGGCACCTCGGCCTCTCCTCGGCATCGGCTTGGGGTCCACAGCAGGGTTCCCCAGCAGATCTCAGCTCTGCAGGAGAACACAGAGTGGGCTGGGCCACGGAGGTTTGGGGTCTG